>JANJXV010001503.1:0-112890 GCA_024803745.1 Megascapheus bottae | reverse complement strand
TGGAGTTGTTTGAAGTCATAGAATGGTGGTTTTTGATGTCAACGAATGGAGGTGTGTGAAGTCACAGAATGGAGGAGTGTGAACTCAGAATGGAGGTGTGTGAAGTCACAGAATGGAGGTTTGTGAAGTCATAGAATGGAGGTGTTTGAAGTCAGAGAATGGATGTTTCTGAAGTAAGAATGAAGGTGTGTGAAGTCATAGAATGGAGGTGTGTGAAGTCAAATTGGAGGTGTGTGAACTCATAGAACGGAGGTGTGTGAACTCATAGAATGGAGGTGTGTGAAGTCATGGAATGGAGGTGTGTGAATTCAAAGAATGGAGGTGTGTGAAGTGAAACAACAGAGGTGTGTGAAGTCACAGAATGGAGGTGTGTGAAGTCACAGAATGGAAGTGTGTGAAGTCAAAACGGGGGTGTGCGAAGTCACAGAATAGAGGTGTGTGAAGTCACAGAATGGAGGTTTGTGAAGTCAAAAAGGTGGTGTGTGAAGTCACAGAATGGAGGTGTGTGAAGTCATAGAATGGAGGTGTGTGAAATCATAGAATGGAGGTATGTGAAGTCAGAATGGAGGTGTGTGAAGTCACAGAATGGAGGTGTGTGAAGTCACAGAATGGAGGTGTGTGAAGTCAGAATGAAGGTGTGTGAAGTCACAGAATGGAGGTGTGTGAAGTCACAGAATGGATGTTTGTGAAGTAAGAATGAAGGTGTTTGAAGCCATAGAGTGGAGGTGTGTGAAGTCACAGAATGGAGGTGTGTGAAGTCATAGAATGGAGTGTGTGAAGTCATAGAATTGAGGTGTGTGAAGTCATAGAATGGAGGTATGTGAAGTCATAAAATGGAGGTGTGTGAACTCATAGAATGGAGGTGTGTGAAGTCAAAATGGAGTTCTGTGAAGTCATAGAATGGTGTTTTTTGATGTCAACGAATGGAGGTGTGTGAAGTCATAGAATGGAGGTGTGTGAAATCACAGAATGGAGGTGTGTGAATTCATAGAATGGATGTGTGTGCAGTCATAGGATCGAGGTGTGTGAAGTCATAGAATGGAGGTGTGTGAAGTCATAGAATGGAAGTTTGTGAAATCATAGAATGAAGGTGTGTGAAGTCAAAGAATTGAGGTGTGTGAAGTAAGAATGGAGGTGTGTGAAGTCAGAATGGAGGTGTGTGAAGTCATAGAATGGAAGTGTGTGAAGTCATAAAATGGAAGTCTTTGAACTCAGAATGGGGGTTTGTGAAGTCATAGAATGGAGGAGTGTGAACGCAGAATGGAGGTGTGTGAAGTCACAGAATGGAGGTGTGTGAAGTCATAGAATGGAGGTGGGTGAAATCACAGAATGGAGGTGTGTGAATTCATAGAATGGAGGTGTGTGAAGTCACAGGATCGAGGTGTGTGAAGTCACAGAATGGAGGTGTGTGAAGTCACAGAATGCAGGTGTGTGAAGTCACAGTATGGAGGTGTGTGAACTCAGAATGGAGGTGTGTGAAGCCACAGAATGGAGGTGTGTGAAGTCATAGAATGGAAGTGTGTGAAGTCATAGAATGGAGGTGTGTGAAAGAAGAATGGAGGTGTGTGAAGTCACAGAATGGAGGTGTGTGAATTCAGAATGGAGGTGTGTGAAGTCACAGAATGGAGGTTTGTGAAGTCATAGAATGGATGTGAGTGAAGTCAGAGAATGGATGTTTCTGAAGTAAGAATGAAGGTGTGTGAAGTCATAGAGTGGAGGTGTGTGATGTCAAATTGGAGGTGTCTGAACTCATAGAATGGAGGTGTGTGAAGCCACAGAAAGGAGGTGTGTGAAGTCATGGAATGGAGGTGTGTGAAGTCAAAGATTGGAGGTGTGTGAAGTGAAACAATAGAGGTGTGTGAAGTCACAGAATGGAGGTGTGTGAAGTCACAGAATGGAATTGTGTGAAGTCAAGAAGGAGGTGTGTGAAGTCACAGAATGGAGGTGTGTGAAGTCAAAAAGGTGGTGTGTGAAGTAACAGAATGGAGGTGTGTGAAGTCACAGAATGGAGGTGTGTGAAATCATAGAGTGGAGGTGTGTGAAGTCAGAATGGAGGAGTGTGAAGTCACAGAATTGAGGTGTGTGAAGTCACAGAATGGAGGTGTGTGAAGTCAGAATGAAGGTGTGTGAAGTCACAGAATGGAGGTGTGTGAAGTCACAGAATGGATGTTTGGGAAGTAAGAATGAAGGTGTTTGAAGTCATAGAGTGGAGTTGTGTGAAGTCACAGAATGGAGGTGTGTGAAGTCAGATGGGAGGTGTGTGAAATCACAGAATGGAGGTGTGTGAAGTCATAGAATGGAGGTGTGTGAAGTTATAAAAGGAGGTGTGTGAACTCATAGAATGGAGGTGTGTGAAGTCAAAATGGAGTTGTGTGAAGTCATAGAATGGTGTTTTTTGATGTCAACGAATGGATGTGTGTGAAATCACAGAATGCAGGTGTGTGAAGTGACAGAATGGAGGTGTGTAAACTCAGAATGTAGGTGTGTGAAGCCACAGAATGGAGGTGCGTGAAGTCATACAATGGAAGTGTGTGAAGTCATAGAATGGAGGTGTGTGAAGTCACAGAATAGAGGTGTGTGAAGTCAGAATGGAGGTGTGTGAAGTCAGAATGGAGGTGAGTGAAGTCATAGAATGGAGGATTGTGAAGTTATAGAATGGAGGTCTGTGAACTCAGAATGGAGGTTTGTGAAGTCATATAAAGGAGGTGTGTGAACTCAGAATGGAGGTGTGTGAAGTCACAGAATGGAGGTTTGTGAAGTCATAGAATGGAGGTTTGTGAACTCACAGAATGGAGGTGTGTTAATTCATAGAATGGAGGTGTGTGAAGTCACAGGATCGAGGTGTGTGAAGTCACAGAATGGAGGTGTGTGAAGTCACAGAATGGAGGTGTGTGAAGTCACAGAATGGAGGTGTGTGAACTCAGAATGTAGGTGTGTGAATCCACAGAATGGAGGTGTGTGAAGTCAGAGAATGGAAGTGTGTGAAGTCATAGAAAGGAGGTGTGTGAACTCAGAATGGACGTGTGTGAAGTCACAGAATGGAGGTTTGTGAAGTCATGGAATGGCGGTGTGTGAAGTCAAAGAATGGAGGTGTGTGAAGTGAAACAATAGAGGTGTGTGAAGTCACAGAATGGAGGTGTGTGAAGTCACAGATTGGAAGTGTGAAGGCAAAACGGAGGTGTGTGAAGTCACAGAATGGAGGTGTGTGAAGTCACAGAATGGAGGTGTGTGAAGTCAAAAATGTGGTGTGTGAAGTCACAGAATGGAGGTGTGTGAATTCACAGAATGGAGCTGTGTGAAGTCAGAACGGAGGTGTGTGAAGTCATAGAATGGTGGTGTGTGAAGTCACAATGGAGGTGTGTGAAGTCATAGAAATTAGGTGTGTGGAGTCACAAAATGGAGGTGTGTGAAGTCATAGAATGGAGGTGTGTGAAGTCATAGAATGGAGGTGTGTGAAGTCAGAATGGAGGTGTGTGAAGTCACAGAATTGAGGTGTGGGAAATCACAGAATGGAGGGGTGTGAAGTCAGAATGAAGGTGTGTGAAATCACAGAATTTTGGTGTGTGAAGTCACAGAATGGATGTTTGTGAAGTAAGAATGAAGGTGTTTGAAGTCATAGAGTGGAGGTGTGTGAAGTCACAGAATTGAGGTGTGTGAAGTCATAGAATGGAGGTTTGTAAAGTCATAAAATGGAGGTGTGTGAACTCATGGAATGGAGGTGTGTGAAGTTAAAATGGTGTTGTGTGAAGTCATAGAACGGTGGTTTTTGATGACAACGAATGGAGGTGTGTGAAGTCACAGAATTGAGGTGTGTGAACTCAGAATGGAGGTGTGTGAAGTCACAGAATGGAGGTTTGTGAAGTCATAGAATGGAGGTGTGTGAAGTCAGAGAATGGATGTTTCTGAAGTAAGAATGAAGGTGTGTGAAGTCATAGAATGGAGGTGTGTGAAGTCAAATTGGAAGTGTGTGAACTCATAGAATGGAGGTGTGTGAAGTCATGGAATGGAGGTGTGTGAAGTCAAAGAATGGAGGTGTGTGAAGTGAAACAATAGAGGTGTGTGAAGTCACAGAATGGAGGTTTGTGAAGTCACAGAATGGAAGTGTGTGAAGTCAAAACGGAGGTGTGTGAAGTCACAGAATGGAGGTGTGTGAAGTCACAGAATGGAGGTGTGTGAAGTCAGAATGAAGGTGTGTGAAGTCACAGAATGGATGTGTGTGAAGTCATAGAATGGATGTTTGTGAAGTAAGAATGAAGGTGTTTGAAGTCATACAGTGGAGGTGTGTGAAGTCACAGAATGGAGGTGTGTGAAGTCACAGAATGGAGGTGTGTGAAGTCAGAATGAAGGTGTGTGAAGTCACAGAATGGATGTGTGTGAAGTCATAGAATGGATGTTTGTGAAGTAAGAATGAAGGTGTTTGAAGTCATACAGTGGAGGTGTGTGAAGTCACAGAATGGAGGTGTGTGAAGTCATAGAATGGAGGTGTGTGAAGTCATAAAATGGAGGTGTGTGATCTCATAGAATGGAGGTTTGTGAAGTCAAAAGGAGTTGTGAGAAGTCATAGAATGGTGTTTTTTGATGTCAACGAATGGAGGTGTGTGAAGTCATAGAATGGAAGTGTGTGAAGTCAAAATGGAGGTGTGTGAAGTCACAGAATGGAGGTGTGTGAAGTCAAAAAGGTGGTGTGTGAAGTCACAGAATGGAGGTGTGTGAAGTCATAGAATGGAGGTGTGTGAAATCATAGAATGGAGGTGTGTGAAGTCAGAATGGAGGTGTGTGAAGTCAGAATGTTGGTGAGTGAAGTCATAGAATGGTGTTTTTTGATGTCAACGAATGGAGGTGTGTGAAGTCATAGAATGGAAGTCTGTGAAGTCAGATTGGAGGTGTGTGAAATCACAGAATGGAGGTGTGTGAAGTCACAGAATGGAGGTGTGTGAACTAAGATTGTAGGTGTGTGAAGCCACAGAATGGAGGTGTGTGAAGTCATAGAATGGAAGTGTGTGAAATCATTGAATGGAGGTGTGTGAAGTCACAGAATTGAGGTGTTTGAAGTCAGAATGGAGGTGTGTGAAGTCAGAATGGAGGTCTGTGAAGACACAGAATAGAGGTGTGTGAAGTCAGAATGGAGGTGTGTGAAATCATAGAATGGAGGTGTGTGAAGCCACAACGCAGGTGTGTGAACTCATGGAATGAAGGTGTGTGAAGTAAAATTGCAGGTGTGTGAAGTCATAAAATGGAGGTGTGTGAAGTCACAGAATGGAGGTGTGTGAAGTCATAGAATGGAGGTGTGTGAAGTCACAGAATGGAGGTGTGTGAAGTCATAGAATGGAGGTGTGTGAAGTCATAGAATGGAGGTGTGTGAAGTCATAAAATGGAGGTGTGTGAATTCATAGAATGGAGGTGTGTGAAGTCACAATGGAGTTGTGTGAAGTCATAGAATGGTTGTTTTTGATGTCAAGGAATGGAGGTGTGTGAAGTCATAGAATGGAGTTGTGTGGAGTCAAAAAATGGAGGTGTGTGAAGTCACGGAATGGAGGTGTGTGAAGTCAGAATGAAGGTGTGTGAAATCACAGAATGGAGGTGTGTGAAGTCACAGAATGGATGTTTGTGAAGTAAGAATGAAGATGTTTCAAGTCATAGAGTGGAGGTGTGTGAAGTCACAGAATGGAGGTGTGTGAAGTCATAGAATGGAGGTGTGTGAAGTCATAGAATTGAGATGTGTGAAGTCATAGATTGGAGGTGTGTGAAGTCATAAAATGGAGGTGTGTGAACTCATAGAATGGAGGTGTGTGAAGTTAAAATGGAGTTGTTTGAAGTCATAGAATGGTGGTTTTTGATGTCAACGAATGGAGGTGTGTGAAGTCACAGAATGGAGGAGTGTGAACTCAGAATGGAGGTGTGTGAAGTCACAGAATGGAGGTTTGTGAAGTCATAGAATGGAGGTGTTTGAAGTCAGAGAATGGATGTTTCTGAAGTAAGAATGAAGGTGTGTGAAGTCATAGAATGGAGGTGTGTGAAGTCAAATTGGAGGTGTGTGAACTCATAGAACGGAGGTGTGTGAACTCATAGAATGGAGGTGTGTGAAGTCATGGAATGGAGGTGTGTGAATTCAAAGAATGGAGGTGTGTGAAGTGAAACAACAGAGGTGTGTGAAGTCACAGAATGGAGGTGTGTGAAGTCACAGAATGGAAGTGTGTGAAGTCAAAACGGAGGTGTGTGAAGTCACAGAATGGAGGTGTGTGAAGTCATAGAATGGAGGTGTGTGAAATCATAGAATGGAGGTATGTGAAGTCAGAATGGAGGTGTGTGAAGTCACAGAATGGAGGTGTGTGAAGTCACAGAATGGAGGTGTGTGAAGTCAGAATGAAGGTGTGTGAAGTCACAGAATGGAGGTGTGTGAAGTCACAGAATGGATGTTTGTGAAGTAAGAATGAAGGTGTTTGAAGCCATAGAGTGGAGGTGTGTGAAGTCACAGAATGGAGGTGTGTGAAGTCATAGAATGGAGTGTGTGAAGTCATAGAATTGAGGTGTGTGAAGTCATAGAATGGAGGTATGTGAAGTCATAAAATGGAGGTGTGTGAACTCATAGAATGGAGGTGTGTGAAGTCAAAATGGAGTTCTGTGAAGTCATAGAATGGTGTTTTTTGATGTCAACGAATGGAGGTGTGTGAAGTCATAGAATGGAGGTGTGTGAAATCACAGAATGGAGGTGTGTGAATTCATAGAATGGATGTGTGTGCAGTCATAGGATCGAGGTGTGTGAAGTCACAGAATGGAGGTGTGTGAAGTCACAGAATGAAGGTGTGTGAAGTCACAGAATGGAGGTGTGTGAACTCAGAATGGAGGTGTGTGAAGCCACAGAATGGAGGTGTGTGAAGTCATAGAATGGAAGTGTGTGAAGTCATAAAATGGAGGTGTGTGAAGGAAGAATGGAGGTGTGTGAAGTCACAGAATGGAGGTGTGTGAATTCAGAATGGAGGTGTGTGAAGTCACAGAATGGAGGTTTGTGAAGTCATAGAATGGAGGTGTGTGAAGTCAGAGAATGGATGTTTCTGAAGTAAGAATGAAGGTGTGTGAAGTCATAGAATGGAGGTGTGTGAAGTCAAATTGGAGGTGTGTGCACTCATAGAATGGAGGTGTGGGAACTCATAGAATGGAGGTGTGTGAAGTCATGGAATGGAGGTGTGTGAAGTCAAAGAATGGAGGTGTGTGAAGTGAAACAAGAGAGGTGTGTGAAGTCACAGAATGGAGGTGTGTGAAGTCACAGAATGGAAGTGTGTGAAGTGAAAACGGAGGTGTGTGAAGTCACAGAATGGAGGTGTGTGAAGTCAAAAAGTTGGTGTGTGAAGTCACAGAATGGAGGTGTGTGAAGTCATAGAATGGAGGTGTGTGAAATCATAGAATGGAGGTGTGTGAAGTCAGAATGGAGGTGTGTGAAGTCACAGAATTGAGGTGTATGAAGTCACAGAATGGAGGTGTGTGAAGTCAGAATGAAGGTGTGTGAAGTCACAGAATGGAGGTGTGTGAAGTCACAGAATGGATGTTTGTGAAGTAAGAATGAGGTGTTTGAAGTCATAGAGTGGAGGTGTGTGAAGTCACAGAATGGAGGTGTGTGAAGTGAGATTGGAGGTGTGTGAAATCACAGAATGGAGGTGTGTGAAGTCATAGAATGGAGGTGTGTGAAGTCATAAAATGGAGGTGTGTGAACTCATAGAATGGAGGTGTGTGAAGTCAAAATGGAGTTGTGTGAAGTCATAGAATGGTGTTTTTCGATGTCAACGAATGGAGGTGTGTGAAGTCATAGAATGGAGGTGTGTGAAGTCAGATTGGAGGTGAGTGAAATCACAGAATGAGGTGTGTGAAGTCACAGAATGGAGGTGTGTAAACTCAGAATGTAGGTGTGTGAAGCCACAGAATGGTGGTGTGTGAAGTCATAGAATGGAAGTGTGTAAAATCATAGAATGGAGGTGTGTGAAGTCACAGAATTGAGGTTGTGAAGTCAGAATGGAGGTGTGTGAAGTCAGAATGGAAGTGAGTGAATTCATAGAATGGAGGTGTGTGAAGTCACAGAATGGAGGTCTGTGAACTCAGAATAGAGGTTTGTGAAGTAATAGAATGGAGGTGTGTGAACTCAGAATGGAGGTGTGTGAAGTCACAGAATGGAGGTGTGTAAAGTCATAGAATGGAGGTTTGTGATCTCACAGAATGGAGGTGTGTTAATTCATAGAATGGAGGTGTGTGAAGTCATAGGATCGAGGTGTGTGAAGTCACAGAATGGAGGTGTGTGAAGTCACAGAATGGAGGTGTGTGAAGTCACAGAATGGAGGTGTGTGAAGCCACAGAATGGAGGTGTGTGAAGTCATAGAATGGAAGTGTGTGAAGTCATAGAAAGGAGGTGTGTGATCTCAGAATGGAGCTGTGTGAAGTCACAGAATCGAGGTTTGTGAAGTCATAGAATGGAGGTGTGTGAAGTCAGAGAATGGATGTTTCTGAAGTAAGAATGAAGGTGTGTGCAGTTATAGAATGGAGATGTGTGAAGTCAAATTCGAGGTGTGTGAACTCATAGAATGGAGGTGTGTGAACTCATAGGATGGAGGTTTGTGAAGTCATGGAATGGGGGTGTGTGAAGTCAAAGAATGGAGGTGTGTGAAGTGAAAAAATAGAGCTGTGTGAACTCACAGATTGGAGGTGTGTGAAGTCACAGATTGGAAGTGTTTGAAGGCAAAACGGAGGTGTGTGAAGTCACAGAATGGAGGTGTGTGAAGTCACAGAATGGAGGTGTGTGAAGTCAAAAAGGTGGTGTGTGAAGTCACAGAATGGAGGTGTGTGAAGTCATAGAAAGGAGGTGTGTGAAATCATAGAATGGAGGTATGTGATGTCAGAATGGAGGTGTGTGAAGTCACAGAATTGAGGTGTGTGAAGTCACAGAATGGAGGTGTGTGAAGTCAGAATGAAGGTGTGTGAAGTCACAGAATGGAGGTGTGTGAAGTCACAGAATGGATGTTTGTGAAGTAAGAATGAAGGTGTTTGAAGTCATAGAGTGGAGGTGTGTGAAGTTACAGAATGGAGGTGTGAGAAGTCATAGAATGGAGGTGTGTGAAGTCATAGAATTGAGGTGTGTGAAGTCATAGAATGGAGGTGTGTGAAGTCAAAATGGAGTTCTGTGAAATCATAAAATGGTGTTTTTTGATGTCAACGCATGGAGGTGTGTGAAGTCATACAAGTAGGTGTGTGAAGTCACAGAATGGAGGTGTGTTAAGCCACAGAATGGAGGTGTGTGAAGTCATAGAATGGAAGTGTGTGAAGTCATAGAATGGAGGTGTGTGAAGGAAGAATGGAGGTGTGTGAAGTCACAGAATGGAGGTGTGTGAATTCAGAATGGAGGTGTGTGAAGTCACAGAATGGAGGTTTGTGAAGTCATAGAATGGAGGTGTGTGAAGTCAGAGAATGGATGTTTCTGAAGTAAGAATGAAGATGTTTCAAGTCATAGAGTGGAGGTGTGTGAAGTCACAGAATGGAGGTGTGTGAAGTCATAGAATGGAGGTGTGTGAAGTCATAGAATTGAGATGTGTGAAGTCATAGATTGGAGGTGTGTGAAGTCATAAAATGGAGGTGTGTGAACTCATAGAATGGAGGTGTGTGAAGTTAAAATGGAGTTGTTTGAAGTCATAGAATGGTGGTTTTTGATGTCAACGAATGGAGGTGTGTGAAGTCACAGAATGGAGGAGTGTGAACTCAGAATGGAGGTGTGTGAAGTCACAGAATGGAGGTTTGTGAAGTCATAGAATGGAGGTGTTTGAAGTCAGAGAATGGATGTTTCTGAAGTAAGAATGAAGGTGTGTGAAGTCATAGAATGGAGGTGTGTGAAGTCAAATTGGAGGTGTGTGAACTCATAGAACGGAGGTGTGTGAACTCATAGAATGGAGGTGTGTGAAGTCATGGAATGGAGGTGTGTGAATTCAAAGAATGGAGGTGTGTGAAGTGAAACAACAGAGGTGTGTGAAGTCACAGAATGGAGGTGTGTGAAGTCACAGAATGGAAGTGTGTGAAGTCAAAACGGAGGTGTGCGAAGTCACAGAATGGAGGTGTGTGAAGTCACAGAATGGAGGTTTGTGAAGTCAAAAAGGTGGTGTGTGAAGTCACAGAATGGAGGTGTGTGAAGTCATAGAATGGAGGTGTGTGAAATCATAGAATGGAGGTATGTGAAGTCAGAATGGAGGTGTGTGAAGTCACAGAATGGAGGTGTGTGAAGTCACAGAATGGAGGTGTGTGAAGTCAGAATGAAGGTGTGTGAAGTCACAGAATGGAGGTGTGTGAAGTCACAGAATGGATGTTTGTGAAGTAAGAATGAAGGTGTTTGAAGCCATAGAGTGGAGGTGTGTGAAGTCACAGAATGGAGGTGTGTGAAGTCATAGAATGGAGTGTGTGAAGTCATAGAATTGAGGTGTGTGAAGTCATAGAATGGAGGTATGTGAAGTCATAAAATGGAGGTGTGTGAACTCATAGAATGGAGGTGTGTGAAGTCAAAATGGAGTTCTGTGAAGTCATAGAATGGTGTTTTTTGATGTCAACGAATGGAGGTGTGTGAAGTCATAGAATGGAGGTGTGTGAAATCACAGAATGGAGGTGTGTGAATTCATAGAATGGATGTGTGTGCAGTCATAGGATCGAGGTGTGTGAAGTCACAGAATGGAGGTGTGTGAAGTCACAGAATGAAGGTGTGTGAAGTCACAGAATGGAGGTGTGTGAACTCAGAATGGAGGTGTGTGAAGCCACAGAATGGAGGTGTGTGAAGTCATAGAATGGAAGTGTGTGAAGTCATAAAATGGAGGTGTGTGAAGGAAGAATGGAGGTGTGTGAAGTCACAGAATGGAGGTGTGTGAATTCAGAATGGAGGTGTGTGAAGTCACAGAATGGAGGTTTGTGAAGTCATAGAATGGAGGTGTGTGAAGTCAGAGAATGGATGTTTCTGAAGTAAGAATGAAGGTGTGTGAAGTCATAGAATGGAGGTGTGTGAAGTCAAATTGGAGGTGTGTGCACTCATAGAATGGAGGTGTGGGAACTCATAGAATGGAGGTGTGTGAAGTCATGGAATGGAGGTGTGTGAAGTCAAAGAATGGAGGTGTGTGAAGTGAAACAAGAGAGGTGTGTGAAGTCACAGAATGGAGGTGTGTGAAGTCACAGAATGGAAGTGTGTGAAGTGAAAACGGAGGTGTGTGAAGTCACAGAATGGAGGTGTGTGAAGTCAAAAAGTTGGTGTGTGAAGTCACAGAATGGAGGTGTGTGAAGTCATAGAATGGAGGTGTGTGAAATCATAGAATGGAGGTGTGTGAAGTCAGAATGGAGGTGTGTGAAGTCACAGAATTGAGGTGTATGAAGTCACAGAATGGAGGTGTGTGAAGTCAGAATGAAGGTGTGTGAAGTCACAGAATGGAGGTGTGTGAAGTCACAGAATGGATGTTTGTGAAGTAAGAATGAGGTGTTTGAAGTCATAGAGTGGAGGTGTGTGAAGTCACAGAATGGAGGTGTGTGAAGTGAGATTGGAGGTGTGTGAAATCACAGAATGGAGGTGTGTGAAGTCATAGAATGGAGGTGTGTGAAGTCATAAAATGGAGGTGTGTGAACTCATAGAATGGAGGTGTGTGAAGTCAAAATGGAGTTGTGTGAAGTCATAGAATGGTGTTTTTCGATGTCAACGAATGGAGGTGTGTGAAGTCATAGAATGGAGGTATGTGAAGTCAGATTGGAGGTGAGTGAAATCACAGAATGAGGTGTGTGAAGTCACAGAATGGAGGTGTGTAAACTCAGAATGTAGGTGTGTGAAGCCACAGAATGGTGGTGTGTGAAGTCATAGAATGGAAGTGTGTAAAATCATAGAATGGAGGTGTGTGAAGTCACAGAATTGAGGTTGTGAAGTCAGAATGGAGGTGTGTGAAGTCAGAATGGAAGTGAGTGAATTCATAGAATGGAGGTGTGTGAAGTCACAGAATGGAGGTCTGTGAACTCAGAATAGAGGTTTGTGAAGTAATAGAATGGAGGTGTGTGAACTCAGAATGGAGGTGTGTGAAGTCACAGAATGGAGGTGTGTAAAGTCATAGAATGGAGGTTTGTGATCTCACAGAATGGAGGTGTGTTAATTCATAGAATGGAGGTGTGTGAAGTCATAGGATCGAGGTGTGTGAAGTCACAGAATGGAGGTGTGTGAAGTCACAGAATGGAGGTGTGTGAAGTCACAGAATGGAGGTGTGTGAAGCCACAGAATGGAGGTGTGTGAAGTCATAGAATGGAAGTGTGTGAAGTCATAGAAAGGAGGTGTGTGATCTCAGAATGGAGCTGTGTGAAGTCACAGAATCGAGGTTTGTGAAGTCATAGAATGGAGGTGTGTGAAGTCAGAGAATGGATGTTTCTGAAGTAAGAATGAAGGTGTGTGCAGTTATAGAATGGAGATGTGTGAAGTCAAATTCGAGGTGTGTGAACTCATAGAATGGAGGTGTGTGAACTCATAGGATGGAGGTTTGTGAAGTCATGGAATGGGGGTGTGTGAAGTCAAAGAATGGAGGTGTGTGAAGTGAAAAAATAGAGCTGTGTGAACTCACAGATTGGAGGTGTGTGAAGTCACAGATTGGAAGTGTTTGAAGGCAAAACGGTGGTGTGTGAAGTCACAGAATGGAGGTGTGTGAAGTCACAGAATGGAGGTGTGTGAAGTCAAAAAGGTGGTGTGTGAAGTCACAGAATCGAGGTGTGTGAAGTCATAGAAAGGAGGTGTGTGAAATCATAGAATGGAGGTATGTGATGTCAGAATGGAGGTGTGTGACGTCACAGAATTGAGGTGTGTGAAGTCACAGAATGGAGGTGTGTGAAGTCAGAATGAAGGTGTGTGAAGTCACAGAATGGAGGTGTGTGAAGTCACAGAATGGATGTTTGTGAAGTAAGAATGAAGGTGTTTGAAGTCATAGAGTGGAGGTGTGTGAAGTTACAGAATGGAGGTGTGAGAAGTCATAGAATGGAGGTGTGTGAAGTCATAGAATTGAGGTGTGTGAAGTCATAGAATGGAGGTGTGTGAAGTCAAAATGGAGTTCTGTGAAATCATAAAATGGTGTTTTTTGATGTCAACGCATGGAGGTGTGTGAAGTCATACAAGTAGGTGTGTGAAGTCACAGAATGGAGGTGTGTTAAGCCACAGAATGGAGGTGTGTGAAGTCATAGAATGGAAGTGTGTGAAGTCATAGAATGGAGGTGTGTGAAGGAAGAATGGAGGTGTGTGAAGTCACAGAATGGAGGTGTGTGAATTCAGAATGGAGGTGTGTGAAGTCACAGAATGGAGGTTTGTGAAGTCATAGAATGGAGGTGTGTGAAGTCAGAGAATGGATGTTTCTGAAGTAAGAATGAAGGTGTGTGAAGTCATAGAATGGACGTGTGTGAAGTCAAATTGCAGGTGTGTGAACTCATAGAATAGAGGTGTGTGAACTAATAGAATGGAGGTGTGTGAAGTCAGGGAATGGAGGTGTGAGAAGTCAAAGAATGGAGGTGTGTGAAGTGAAACAATAGAGGTGTGTGAAGTCACAGAATGGAGCTGTGTGAAGTCACAGAATGGAAGTGTGTGAAGTCAAAACGGAGGTGTGTGAAGTCACAGAATGGAGGTGTGTCAGGTAACAGAATATAGGTGTGTGAACTCAAAAAGGTGGTGTGTGAAGTCACAGAATGGAGGTGTGTGAAGTCATAGAATGGAGGTGTGTGAAATCATAGAATGGAGGTGTGTGAAGTCAGAATGGAGGTGTGTGAAGTCACAGAATTGAGGTGTATGAAGTCAAGAATGGAGGTGTGTGAAGTCACAGAATGGATGTTTGTGAAGTAAGAATGAAGGTGTTTGAAGTCATACTGTGGAGGTGTGTGAAGTCACAGAATGGAGGTGTGTGAAGTGAGATTGGAGGTGTGTGAAATCACAGAATGGAGGTGTGTGAAGTCATAGAATGGAGGTGTGTGAAGTCATAAAATGGAGGTGTGTGAACTCATAGAATGGAGGTGTGTGAAGTCAAAATGGAGTTGTGTGAAGTCATAGAATGGTGTTTGTTGATGTCAACGAATGGAGGTGTGTGAAGTCATAGAATGGAGAGGTGTGAAGTCAGATTGGAGGTGTGTGAAATCACAGAATGGAGGTGTGTGAAGTCACAGAATGGAGGTGCGTGAACTCAGAATGTAGGTGTGTGAAGCCACAGAAGGGAGGTGTGTGAAGTCATAGAATGGAAGTGTGAGAAATCATAGAATGGAGGTGTGTGAAGTCACAGAATTGAGGTTGTGAAGTCAGAATGGAGGTGTGTGAAGTCAGAATGGAGGTGAGTGAAGTCATAGAATGGAGGAGTGTGAATTCATAGAATGGAGGTCTGTGAACTCAGAATGGAGGTTTGTGAAGTCATAGAATGGAGGTGTGTGAAGTCATAGAATGGAGGTGTGTGAAGTCATAGGATCGAGGTGAGTGAAGTCACAGAATGGAGGTGTGTGAAGTCACAGAATGGAGGTGTGTGAAGTCACAGAATGGAGGTGTGTGAACTCAGAATGTAGGTGTCTGAAGCCACAGAATGGAGGTGTGTGAAGTCATAGAATGGAAGTGTGTGAAATCATAGAAAGGAGGTGTGTGAACTCAGAATGGAGGTGTGTGAAGTCACAGAATGGAGGTTTGTGAAGTCATAGAATGGAGGTGTGTGAAGTCAGAGAATGGATGTTTCTGAAGTAAGAATTAAGGTGTGTGAAGTCATAGAATGGAGATGTGTGAAGTCTAATTGGAGGTGTGTGAACTCAAAGAATGGAGGTGTGTGAACTCATAGAATGGAGGGTTGTGAAGTGAAACAATAGAGGTGTGTGAACTAACAGAATGGAGGTGTGTGACGTCACAGATTGGAAGTGTGTGAAGGCAAAACGGAGGTGTGTGAAGTCACAGAATGGAGGTGTGTGAAGTCACAGAATGGAGGTGTGTGAAGTCAAAAAGGTGGTGTGTGAAGTCACAGAATGGAGGTGTGAAGTCATAGAATGGAGGTGTGTGAAATCATAGAATGGAGGTGTGTGAAGTCATGGAATGGAGGTGTGTGAAGTCAAAGAATAGAGGTGTGTGAAGTGAAACAATAGAGGTGTGTGAAGTCACAGAATGTAGGTGTGTGAAGTCACAGAATGGAAGGGTGTGAAGTCAAAACGGAGGTGTGTGAAGTCACAGAATGGAGGTGTGTGACGTCACAGAATGGACGTGTGTGAAGTCAAAAAGGTGGTGTGTGAAGTCACAGAATGGAGGTGTGTGAAGTCATAGAATGGAGTGTGTGAAGTCAGAATGAAGGTGTTTGAAGTCATAGAGTGGAGGTGTGTGAAGTCACAGAATGGAGGTGTGTGAATTCAGAATGGAGGTGTGCGAAGTCACAGAATGGAGGTTTGTGAAGTCATAGAATGGAGGTGTGTGAAGTCAGAGAATGGATGTTTCTGAAGGAAGAATGAAGGTGTGTGAAGTCATAGAATGGACGTGTGTGAAGTCAAATTGGAGGTGTGTGAACTCATAGAATGGAGGTGTGTGAACTCATAGAATGGAGGTGTGTGAAGTCATGGAATGGAGGTGTGTCAAGTCAAAGAATGGAGGTGTGTGAAGTGAAACAATAGAGGTGTGTGAAGTCACAGAATGGAGGTGTGTGAAGTCACAGAATGGAAGGGTGTGAAGTCAAAACGGAGGTGTGTTAAGTCACAGAATGGAGGTGTGTGAAGTCACAGAATGGAGGTGTGTGAAGTCAAAATGGTGGTGTGTGAAGTCACAGAATGGAGGTGTGTGAAGTCATAGTATGGAGTGTGTGAAGTCATATAATTGAGGTGTGTGAAGTCACAGAATGGAGGTGTGTGAAGTCATAGAATGGCGTGTGTGAAGTCATAGAATTGAGGTGTGTGAAGTCATAGAATGGAGGTGTGTGAAGTCAATAAATGGAGGTGTGTGAACTCATAGAATGGAGGTGTGTGAAGTCAAAATGGACTTCTGTGAAGGCATAGAATGGTGTTTTTTGATGTCAACGAATGGAGGTTTGTGAAGTCATAGAATGGAGGTGTGTGAAGTCAGATTGGAGGTGTGTGAAATCACAGAATGGAGGTGTGTGAAGTCACAGAATGGAGGTGTGTGAACTCAGAATGTAGGTGTGTGAAGCCACAGAATGGAGGTGTGTGAAGTCATAGAATGGAAGTGTGTGAAATCATTGAATGGAGGTGTGTGAAGTCACAGAATTGAGGTGTGGGAATTCAGAATGGAGGTGTGTGAAGTCAGAATGGAGGTGAGTGAAGTCATAGAATGGAGGTGTGTGAAGTCATAGAATGGAGGTCTGTGAACTCAGAATGGAGGTTTGTGAAGTCATAGAATGGAGGTGTGTGAAGTCACAGAATGGAGGTGTGTGAAGTCATAGAATGGAGGTTTGTGAACTCATAAAATGGAGGTGTGTGAATTCATAGAATGGAGGTGTGTGAAGTCACAATGGAGTTGTGTGAAGTCATAGAATGGTTGTTTTTGATGTCAACGAATGGAGGTGTGTGAAATCATAGAATGGATGTGTGTGAAGTCAGATTGGAGGTGTGTGAAATCACAGATTGGAGGTGTGTCAACTCAGAAATGAGGTGTGTGAAGTCATAGAATCGAGGTGTGTGAAGTCATAGAATGGAAGTGTGTGAAATCATAGAATGGAGGTGTGTGAAGTCAAAGAATTGAGGTGTGTGAAGTCAGAATGGATGTGTGTGAAGTCAGAATGGAGGTGTGTGAAGTCATAGAATGGAATTGTGTGAAGTCAAAGAATGGAGGTCTGTGAACTCAGAATGGGGGTTTGTGAAGTCATAGAATGGAGGTTTGTGAACTCAGAATGGATGTGTGTGAAGTCACAGAATGGAGGTGTGTGAAGTCACAGAATGGAGGTGTGTGAACTCAGAATGGAGGTGTGTGAAGCCACAGAATTGAGTGTGTGAAGTCATAGAATGGAAGTGTGTGAAGTCATAGAATGGAGGTGTGTGTAGGAAGAATGTAGGTGTGTGAAGTCACAGAATGGAGGTGTGTGAATTCAGAGTGGAGGTGTGTGAAGTCACAGAATGGAGGTTTGTGAAGTCATAGAATGGAGGTGTGTGAAGTCAGAGAATGGATGTTTCTGAAGTAATAATGAAGGTGTGTGAAGTCATAGAATGGACGTGTGTGAAGTCAAATTGGAGGTGTGTGAACTCATAGAATAGAGGTGTGTGAACTCATAGAATGGAGGTGTGTGAAGTCATGGAATGGAGGTGTGTGAAGTCAAAGAATGGAGGTGTGTGAAGTGAAACAATAGAGGTGTGTGAAGTCACAGAATGGAGGTGTGTGAAGTCCCAGAATGGAAGTGTGTGAAGTCAAAACGGAAGTGTGTGAAGTCACAGAATAGAGGTGTGTGAAGTCACAGAATGGAGGTGTGTGAAGTCAAAAAGGTGGTGTGTGAAGTCACAGAATGGAGGTGTGTGAAGTCATGGAATGGAGGTGTGTGAAATCATAGAATGGAGGTGTGTGAAGTCAGAATGGAGGTGTGTGAAGTCACAGAATTGAGGTGTATGAAGTCACAGAATGGAGGTGTGTGAAGTCAGAATGAAGGTGTGTGAAGTCAGAGAATGGAGGTGTGTGAAGTCACAGATTGGATGTTTGTGAAGTAAGAATGAAGGTGTTTGAAGCCATAGAGTGGAGGTGTGTGAAGTCACAGAATGGAGGTGTGTGAAGTCATAGAATGGAGTGTGTGAAGTCATAGAATTGAGGTGTGTGAAGTCATAGAATGGAGGTGTGTGAAGTCATAAAATGGAGGTGTGTGAACTCATAGAATGGAGGTGTGTGAAGTCAAAATGGAGTTCTGTGAAGTCATAGAATGGTGTTTTTTGATGTCAACGAATGGAGGTGTGTGAAGTCATAGAATGGAGGTGTGTGAAATCACAGAATGGAGGTGTGTGAATTCATAGAATGGAGGTGTGTGAAGTCATAGGATCGAGGTGTGTGAAGTCACAGAATGGAGGTGTGTGAAGTCACAGAATGGAGGTGTGTGAAGTCACAGAATGGAGGTGTGTGAACTCAGAATGGAGGTGTGTGAAGCCATAGAATGGAGGTGTGTGAAGTCATAGAATGGAAGTGTGTGAAGTCATAAAATGGAGGTGTGTGAAGGAAGAATGGAGGTGTGTGAAGTCACAGAATGGAGGTGTGTGAATTCAGAATGGAGGTGTGTGAAGTCACAGAATGGAGGTTTGTGAAGTCATAGAATGGAGGTGTGTGAAGTCAGAGAATGGATGTTTCTGAAGTAAGAATGAAGGTGTGTGAAGTCATAGAATGGAGGTGTGTGAAGTCAAATTGGAGGTGTGTGAACTCATAGCATGGAGGTGTGTGAACTCATAGAATGGAGGTGTGTGAAGTCATGGAATGGAGGTGTGTGAAGTCACAGAATGGATGTTTCTGAAGTAAGAATGAAGGTGTTTGAAGTCATAGAGTGGAGGTGTGTGAAGTCACAGAATGGAGGTTTGTGAAGTCATAGAATGGAGGTGTGTGAAGTCAAATTGGAGGTGTGTGAACTCATAGAATGGAGGTGTGTGAACTCATAGAATGGAGGTGTGTGAACTTATAGAATGGAGGTGTGTGAAGTCATGGAATGGAGGTGTGTGAAGTCAAAGAATGGAGGTGTGTGAAGTGAAACATTAGAGGTGTGTGAAGTCATAGAATGGAGGTGTGTGAAGTCACAGAATGGAAGGGTGTGAAGTCAAAACGGAGGTGTGTGAAGTCACAGAATGGAGGTGTGTGAAGTCACAGAATGGAGGTGTGTGA
Source organism: Megascapheus bottae (assembly GCA_024803745.1). Taxonomy (NCBI): domain Eukaryota; kingdom Metazoa; phylum Chordata; class Mammalia; order Rodentia; family Geomyidae; genus Megascapheus; species Megascapheus bottae. The sequence goes on along the minus strand of JANJXV010001503.1, from coordinate 94,073 downwards.
AGTCAAAATGGTGGTGTGTGAAGTCACAGAATGGAGGTGTGTGAAGTCATAGTATGGAGTGTGTGAAGTCATAGAATTGAGGTGTGTGAAGTCACAGAATGGAGGTGTGTGAAGTCATAGAATGGAGGTGTGTGAAGTCAAAAAGGTGGTGTGTGAAGTCACAGAATGGAGGTGTGTGAAGTCATAGAAAGGAGGTGTGTGAAATCATAGAATGGAGGTATGTGATGTCAGAATGGAGGTGTGTGAAGTCACAGAATTGAGGTGTGTGAAGTCACAGAATGGAGGTGTGTGAAGTCAGAATGAAGGTGTGTGAAGTCACAGAATGGAGGTGTGTGAAGTCACAGAATGGATGTTTGTGAAGTAAGAATGAAGGTGTTTGAAGTCATAGAGTGGAGGTGTGTGAAGTTACAGAATGGAGGTGTGAGAAGTCATAGAATGGAGGTGTGTGAAATCATAGAATGGAGGTGTGTGAAGTCATGGAATGGAGGTGTGTGAAGTCAAAGAATAGAGGTGTGTGAAGTGAAACAATAGAGGTGTGTGAAGTCACAGAATGTAGGTGTGTGAAGTCACAGAATGGAAGGGTGTGAAGTCAAAACGGAGGTGTGTGAAGTCACAGAATGGAGGTGTGTGACGTCACAGAATGGACGTGTGTGAAGTCAAAAAGGTGGTGTGTGAAGTCACAGAATGGAGGTGTGTGAAGTCATAGAATGGAGTGTGTGAAGTCAGAATGAAGGTGTTTGAAGTCATAGAGTGGAGGTGTGTGAAGTCACAGAATGGAGGTGTGTGAATTCAGAATGGAGGTGTGCGAAGTCACAGAATGGAGGTTTGTGAAGTCATAGAATGGAGGTGTGTGAAGTCAGAGAATGGATGTTTCTGAAGGAAGAATGAAGGTGTGTGAAGTCATAGAATGGACGTGTGTGAAGTCAAATTGGAGGTGTGTGAACTCATAGAATGGAGGTGTGTGAACTCATAGAATGGAGGTGTGTGAAGTCATGGAATGGAGGTGTGTCAAGTCAAAGAATGGAGGTGTGTGAAGTGAAACAATAGAGGTGTGTGAAGTCACAGAATGGAGGTGTGTGAAGTCACAGAATGGAAGGGTGTGAAGTCAAAACGGAGGTGTGTTAAGTCACAGAATGGAGGTGTGTGAAGTCACAGAATGGAGGTGTGTGAAGTCAAAATGGTGGTGTGTGAAGTCACAGAATGGAGGTGTGTGAAGTCATAGTATGGAGTGTGTGAAGTCATATAATTGAGGTGTGTGAAGTCACAGAATGGAGGTGTGTGAAGTCATAGAATGGCGTGTGTGAAGTCATAGAATTGAGGTGTGTGAAGTCATAGAATGGAGGTGTGTGAAGTCAATAAATGGAGGTGTGTGAACTCATAGAATGGAGGTGTGTGAAGTCAAAATGGACTTCTGTGAAGGCATAGAATGGTGTTTTTTGATGTCAACGAATGGAGGTTTGTGAAGTCATAGAATGGAGGTGTGTGAAGTCAGATTGGAGGTGTGTGAAATCACAGAATGGATGTGTGTGAAGTCACAGAATGGAGGTGTGTGAACTCAGAATGTAGGTGTGTGAAGCCACAGAATGGAGGTGTGTGAAGTCATAGAATGGAAGTGTGTGAAATCATTGAATGGAGGTGTGTGAAGTCACAGAATTGAGGTGTGTGAATTCAGAATGGAGGTGTGTGAAGTCAGAATGGAGGTGAGTGAAGTCATAGAATGGAGGTGTGTGAAGTCATAGAATGGAGGTCTGTGAACTCAGAATGGAGGTTTGTGAAGTCATAGAATGGAGGTGTGTGAAGTCACAGAATGGAGGTGTGTGAAGTCATAGAATGGAGGTTTGTGAACTCATAAAATGGAGGTGTGTGAATTCATAGAATGGAGGTGTGTGAAGTCACAATGGAGTTGTGTGAAGTCATAGAATGGTTGTTTTTGATGTCAACGAATGGAGGTGTGTGAAATCATAGAATGGATGTGTGTGAAGTCAGATTGGAGGTGTGTGAAATCACAGATTGGAGGTGTGTCAACTCAGAAATGAGGTGTGTGAAGTCATAGAATCGAGGTGTGTGAAGTCATAGAATGGAAGTGTGTGAAATCATAGAATGGAGGTGTGTGAAGTCAAAGAATTGAGGTGTGTGAAGTCAGAATGGATGTGTGTGAAGTCAGAATGGAGGTGTGTGAAGTCATAGAATGGAATTGTGTGAAGTCAAAGAATGGAGGTCTGTGAACTCAGAATGGGGGTTTGTGAAGTCATAGAATGGAGGTTTGTGAACTCAGAATGGATGTGTGTGAAGTCACAGAATGGAGGTGTGTGAAGTCACAGAATGGAGGTTTGTGAAGTCATAGAATGGAGGTGTGTGAAGTCAGAGAATGGATGTTTCTGAAGTAATAATGAAGGTGTGTGAAGTCATAGAATGGACGTGTGTGAAGTCAAATTGGAGGTGTGTGAACTCATAGAATAGAGGTGTGTGAACTCATAGAATGGAGGTGTGTGAAGTCATGGAATGGAGGTGTGTGAAGTCAAAGAATGGAGGTGTGTGAAGTGAAACAATAGAGGTGTGTGAAGTCACAGAATGGAGGTGTGTGAAGTCCCAGAATGGAAGTGTGTGAAGTCAAAACGGAAGTGTGTGAAGTCACAGAATAGAGGTGTGTGAAGTCACAGAATGGAGGTGTGTGAAGTCAAAAAGGTGGTGTGTGAAGTCACAGAATGGAGGTGTGTGAAGTCATGGAATGGAGGTGTGTGAAATCATAGAATGGAGGTGTGTGAAGTCAGAATGGAGGTGTGTGAAGTCACAGAATTGAGGTGTATGAAGTCACAGAATGGAGGTGTGTGAAGTCAGAATGAAGGTGTGTGAAGTCAGAGAATGGAGGTGTGTGAAGTCACAGATTGGATGTTTGTGAAGTAAGAATGAAGGTGTTTGAAGCCATAGAGTGGAGGTGTGTGAAGTCACAGAATGGAGGTGTGTGAAGTCATAGAATGGAGTGTGTGAAGTCATAGAATTGAGGTGTGTGAAGTCATAGAATGGAGGTGTGTGAAGTCATAAAATGGAGGTGTGTGAACTCATAGAATGGAGGTGTGTGAAGTCAAAATGGAGTTCTGTGAAGTCATAGAATGGTGTTTTTTGATGTCAACGAATGGAGGTGTGTGAAGTCATAGAATGGAGGTGTGTGAAATCACAGAATGGAGGTGTGTGAATTCATAGAATGGAGGTGTGTGAAGTCATAGGATCGAGGTGTGTGAAGTCACAGAATGGAGGTGTGTGAAGTCACAGAATGGAGGTGTGTGAAGTCACAGAATGGAGGTGTGTGAACTCAGAATGGAGGTGTGTGAAGCCATAGAATGGAGGTGTGTGAAGTCATAGAATGGAAGTGTGTGAAGTCATAAAATGGAGGTGTGTGAAGGAAGAATGGAGGTGTGTGAAGTCACAGAATGGAGGTGTGTGAATTCAGAATGGAGGTGTGTGAAGTCACAGAATGGAGGTTTGTGAAGTCATAGAATGGAGGTGTGTGAAGTCAGAGAATGGATGTTTCTGAAGTAAGAATGAAGGTGTGTGAAGTCATAGAATGGAGGTGTGTGAAGTCAAATTGGAGGTGTGTGAACTCATAGCATGGAGGTGTGTGAACTCATAGAATGGAGGTGTGTGAAGTCATGGAATGGAGGTGTGTGAAGTCACAGAATGGATGTTTCTGAAGTAAGAATGAAGGTGTTTGAAGTCATAGAGTGGAGGTGTGTGAAGTCACAGAATGGAGGTTTGTGAAGTCATAGAATGGAGGTGTGTGAAGTCAAATTGGAGGTGTGTGAACTCATAGAATGGAGGTGTGTGAACTCATAGAATGGAGGTGTGTGAACTTATAGAATGGAGGTGTGTGAAGTCATGGAATGGAGGTGTGTGAAGTCAAAGAATGGAGGTGTGTGAAGTGAAACAATAGAGGTGTGTGAAGTCATAGAATGGAGGTGTGTGAAGTCACAGAATGGAAGGGTGTGAAGTCAAAACGGAGGTGTGTGAAGTCACAGAATGGAGGTGTGTGAAGTCACAGAATGGAGGTGTGTGAAGTCAAAATGGTGGTGTGTGAAGTCACAGAATGGAGGTGTGTGAAGTCATAGTATGGAGTGTGTGAAGTCATAGAATTGAGGTGTGTGAAGTCACAGAATGGAGGTGTGTGAAGTCATAGAATGGAGGTGTGTGAAGTCAAAAAGGTGGTGTGTGAAGTCACAGAATGGAGGTGTGTGAAGTCATAGAAAGGAGGTGTGTGAAATCATAGAATGGAGGTATGTGATGTCAGAATGGAGGTGTGTGAAGTCACAGAATTGAGGTGTGTGAAGTCACAGAATGGAGGTGTGTGAAGTCAGAATGAAGGTGTATGAAGTCACAGAATGGAGGTGTGTGAAGTCACAGAATGGATGTTTGTGAAGTAAGAATGAAGGTGTTTGAAGTCATAGAGTGGAGGTGTGTGAAGTTACAGAATGGAGGTGTGAGAAGTCATAGAATGGAGGTGTGTGAAGTCATAGAATTGAGGTGTGTGAAGTCATAGAATGGAGGTGTGTGAAGTCAAAATGGAGTTCTGTGAAATCATAAAATGGTGTTTTTTGATGTCAACGCATGGAGGTGTGTGAAGTCATACAAGTAGGTGTGTGAAGTCACAGAATGGAGGTGTGTTAAGCCACAGAATGGAGGTGTGTGAAGTCATAGAATGGAAGTGTGTGAAGTCATAGAATGGAGGTGTGTGAAGGAAGAATGGAGGTGTGTGAAGTCACAGAATGGAGGTGTGTGAATTCAGAATGGAGGTGTGTGAAGTCACAGAATGGAGGTTTGTGAAGTCATAGAATGGAGGTGTGTGAAGTCAGAGAATGGATGTTTCTGAAGTAAGAATGAAGATGTTTCAAGTCATAGAGTGGAGGTGTGTGAAGTCACAGAATGGAGGTGTGTGAAGTCATAGAATGGAGGTGTGTGAAGTCATAGAATTGAGATGTGTGAAGTCATAGATTGGAGGTGTGTGAAGTCATAAAATGGAGGTGTGTGAACTCATAGAATGGAGGTGTGTGAAGTTAAAATGGAGTTGTTTGAAGTCATAGAATGGTGGTTTTTGATGTCAACGAATGGAGGTGTGTGAAGTCACAGAATGGAGGAGTGTGAACTCAGAATGGAGGTGTGTGAAGTCACAGAATGGAGGTTTGTGAAGTCATAGAATGGAGGTGTTTGAAGTCAGAGAATGGATGTTTCTGAAGTAAGAATGAAGGTGTGTGAAGTCATAGAATGGAGGTGTGTGAAGTCAAATTGGAGGTGTGTGAACTCATAGAACGGAGGTGTGTGAACTCATAGAATGGAGGTGTGTGAAGTCATGGAATGGAGGTGTGTGAATTCAAAGAATGGAGGTGTGTGAAGTGAAACAACAGAGGTGTGTGAAGTCACAGAATGGAGGTGTGTGAAGTCACAGAATGGAAGTGTGTGAAGTCAAAACGGAGGTGTGCGAAGTCACAGAATGGAGGTGTGTGAAGTCACAGAATGGAGGTTTGTGAAGTCAAAAAGGTGGTGTGTGAAGTCACAGAATGGAGGTGTGTGAAGTCATAGAATGGAGGTGTGTGAAATCATAGAATGGAGGTATGTGAAGTCAGAATGGAGGTGTGTGAAGTCACAGAATGGAGGTGTGTGAAGTCACAGAATGGAGGTGTGTGAAGTCAGAATGAAGGTGTGTGAAGTCACAGAATGGAGGTGTGTGAAGTCACAGAATGGATGTTTGTGAAGTAAGAATGAAGGTGTTTGAAGCCATAGAGTGGAGGTGTGTGAAGTCACAGAATGGAGGTGTGTGAAGTCATAGAATGGAGTGTGTGAAGTCATAGAATTGAGGTGTGTGAAGTCATAGAATGGAGGTATGTGAAGTCATAAAATGGAGGTGTGTGAACTCATAGAATGGAGGTGTGTGAAGTCAAAATGGAGTTCTGTGAAGTCATAGAATGGTGTTTTTTGATGTCAACGAATGGAGGTGTGTGAAGTCATAGAATGGAGGTGTGTGAAATCACAGAATGGAGGTGTGTGAATTCATAGAATGGATGTGTGTGCAGTCATAGGATCGAGGTGTGTGAAGTCACAGAATGGAGGTGTGTGAAGTCACAGAATGAAGGTGTGTGAAGTCACAGAATGGAGGTGTGTGAACTCAGAATGGAGGTGTGTGAAGCCACAGAATGGAGGTGTGTGAAGTCATAGAATGGAAGTGTGTGAAGTCATAAAATGGAGGTGTGTGAAGGAAGAATGGAGGTGTGTGAAGTCACAGAATGGAGGTGTGTGAATTCAGAATGGAGGTGTGTGAAGTCACAGAATGGAGGTTTGTGAAGTCATAGAATGGAGGTGTGTGAAGTCAGAGAATGGATGTTTCTGAAGTAAGAATGAAGGTGTGTGAAGTCATAGAATGGAGGTGTGTGAAGTCAAATTGGAGGTGTGTGCACTCATAGAATGGAGGTGTGGGAACTCATAGAATGGAGGTGTGTGAAGTCATGGAATGGAGGTGTGTGAAGTCAAAGAATGGAGGTGTGTGAAGTGAAACAAGAGAGGTGTGTGAAGTCACAGAATGGAGGTGTGTGAAGTCACAGAATGGAAGTGTGTGAAGTGAAAACGGAGGTGTGTGAAGTCACAGAATGGAGGTGTGTGAAGTCAAAAAGTTGGTGTGTGAAGTCACAGAATGGAGGTGTGTGAAGTCATAGAATGGAGGTGTGTGAAATCATAGAATGGAGGTGTGTGAAGTCAGAATGGAGGTGTGTGAAGTCACAGAATTGAGGTGTATGAAGTCACAGAATGGAGGTGTGTGAAGTCAGAATGAAGGTGTGTGAAGTCACAGAATGGAGGTGTGTGAAGTCACAGAATGGATGTTTGTGAAGTAAGAATGAGGTGTTTGAAGTCATAGAGTGGAGGTGTGTGAAGTCACAGAATGGAGGTGTGTGAAGTGAGATTGGAGGTGTGTGAAATCACAGAATGGAGGTGTGTGAAGTCATAGAATGGAGGTGTGTGAAGTCATAAAATGGAGGTGTGTGAACTCATAGAATGGAGGTGTGTGAAGTCAAAATGGAGTTGTGTGAAGTCATAGAATGGTGTTTTTCGATGTCAACGAATGGAGGTGTGTGAAGTCATAGAATGGAGGTGTGTGAAGTCAGATTGGAGGTGAGTGAAATCACAGAATGAGGTGTGTGAAGTCACAGAATGGAGGTGTGTAAACTCAGAATGTAGGTGTGTGAAGCCACAGAATGGTGGTGTGTGAAGTCATAGAATGGAAGTGTGTAAAATCATAGAATGGAGGTGTGTGAAGTCACAGAATTGAGGTTGTGAAGTCAGAATGGAGGTGTGTGAAGTCAGAATGGAAGTGAGTGAATTCATAGAATGGAGGTGTGTGAAGTCACAGAATGGAGGTCTGTGAACTCAGAATAGAGGTTTGTGAAGTAATAGAATGGAGGTGTGTGAACTCAGAATGGAGGTGTGTGAAGTCACAGAATGGAGGTGTGTAAAGTCATAGAATGGAGGTTTGTGATCTCACAGAATGGAGGTGTGTTAATTCATAGAATGGAGGTGTGTGAAGTCATAGGATCGAGGTGTGTGAAGTCACAGAATGGAGGTGTGTGAAGTCACAGAATGGAGGTGTGTGAAGTCACAGAATGGAGGTGTGTGAAGCCACAGAATGGAGGTGTGTGAAGTCATAGAATGGAAGTGTGTGAAGTCATAGAAAGGAGGTGTGTGATCTCAGAATGGAGCTGTGTGAAGTCACAGAATCGAGGTTTGTGAAGTCATAGAATGGAGGTGTGTGAAGTCAGAGAATGGATGTTTCTGAAGTAAGAATGAAGGTGTGTGCAGTTATAGAATGGAGATGTGTGAAGTCAAATTCGAGGTGTGTGAACTCATAGAATGGAGGTGTGTGAACTCATAGGATGGAGGTTTGTGAAGTCATGGAATGGGGGTGTGTGAAGTCAAAGAATGGAGGTGTGTGAAGTGAAAAAATAGAGCTGTGTGAACTCACAGATTGGAGGTGTGTGAAGTCACAGATTGGAAGTGTTTGAAGGCAAAACGGTCTTGTGTGAAGTCACAGAATGGAGGTGTGTGAAGTCACAGAATGGAGGTGTGTGAAGTCAAAAAGGTGGTGTGTGAAGTCACAGAATCGAGGTGTGTGAAGTCATAGAAAGGAGGTGTGTGAAATCATAGAATGGAGGTATGTGATGTCAGAATGGAGGTGTGTGAAGTCACAGAATTGAGGTGTGTGAAGTCACAGAATGGAGGTGTGTGAAGTCAGAATGAAGGTGTGTGAAGTCACAGAATGGAGGTGTGTGAAGTCACAGAATGGATGTTTGTGAAGTAAGAATGAAGGTGTTTGAAGTCATAGAGTGGAGGTGTGTGAAGTTACAGAATGGAGGTGTGAGAAGTCATAGAATGGAGGTGTGTGAAGTCATAGAATTGAGGTGTGTGAAGTCATAGAATGGAGGTGTGTGAAGTCAAAATGGAGTTCTGTGAAATCATAAAATGGTGTTTTTTGATGTCAACGCATGGAGGTGTGTGAAGTCATACAAGTAGGTGTGTGAAGTCACAGAATGGAGGTGTGTTAAGCCACAGAATGGAGGTGTGTGAAGTCATAGAATGGAAGTGTGTGAAGTCATAGAATGGAGGTGTGTGAAGGAAGAATGGAGGTGTGTGAAGTCACAGAATGGAGGTGTGTGAATTCAGAATGGAGGTGTGTGAAGTCACAGAATGGAGGTTTGTGAAGTCATAGAATGGAGGTGTGTGAAGTCAGAGAATGGATGTTTCTGAAGTAAGAATGAAGGTGTGTGAAGTCATAGAATGGACGTGTGTGAAGTCAAATTGCAGGTGTGTGAACTCATAGAATAGAGGTGTGTGAACTAATAGAATGGAGGTGTGTGAAGTCAGGGAATGGAGGTGTGAGAAGTCAAAGAATGGAGGTGTGTGAAGTGAAACAATAGAGGTGTGTGAAGTCACAGAATGGAGCTGTGTGAAGTCACAGAATGGAAGTGTGTGAAGTCAAAACGGAGGTGTGTGAAGTCACAGAATGGAGGTGTGTCAGGTAACAGAATATAGGTGTGTGAACTCAAAAAGGTGGTGTGTGAAGTCACAGAATGGAGGTGTGTGAAGTCATAGAATGGAGGTGTGTGAAATCATAGAATGGAGGTGTGTGAAGTCAGAATGGAGGTGTGTGAAGTCACAGAATTGAGGTGTATGAAGTCAAGAATGGAGGTGTGTGAAGTCACAGAATGGATGTTTGTGAAGTAAGAATGAAGGTGTTTGAAGTCATACTGTGGAGGTGTGTGAAGTCACAGAATGGAGGTGTGTGAAGTGAGATTGGAGGTGTGTGAAATCACAGAATGGAGGTGTGTGAAGTCATAGAATGGAGGTGTGTGAAGTCATAAAATGGAGGTGTGTGAACTCATAGAATGGAGGTGTGTGAAGTCAAAATGGAGTTGTGTGAAGTCATAGAATGGTGTTTGTTGATGTCAACGAATGGAGGTGTGTGAAGTCATAGAATGGAGAGGTGTGAAGTCAGATTGGAGGTGTGTGAAATCACAGAATGGAGGTGTGTGAAGTCACAGAATGGAGGTGCGTGAACTCAGAATGTAGGTGTGTGAAGCCACAGAAGGGAGGTGTGTGAAGTCATAGAATGGAAGTGTGAGAAATCATAGAATGGAGGTGTGTGAAGTCACAGAATTGAGGTTGTGAAGTCAGAATGGAGGTGTGTGAAGTCAGAATGGAGGTGAGTGAAGTCATAGAATGGAGGAGTGTGAATTCATAGAATGGAGGTCTGTGAACTCAGAATGGAGGTTTGTGAAGTCATAGAATGGAGGTGTGTGAAGTCATAGAATGGAGGTGTGTGAAGTCATAGGATCGAGGTGAGTGAAGTCACAGAATGGAGGTGTGTGAAGTCACAGAATGGAGGTGTGTGAAGTCACAGAATGGAGGTGTGTGAACTCAGAATGTAGGTGTCTGAAGCCACAGAATGGAGGTGTGTGAAGTCATAGAATGGAAGTGTGTGAAATCATAGAAAGGAGGTGTGTGAACTCAGAATGGAGGTGTGTGAAGTCACAGAATGGAGGTTTGTGAAGTCATAGAATGGAGGTGTGTGAAGTCAGAGAATGGATGTTTCTGAAGTAAGAATTAAGGTGTGTGAAGTCATAGAATGGAGATGTGTGAAGTCTAATTGGAGGTGTGTGAACTCAAAGAATGGAGGTGTGTGAACTCATAGAATGGAGGGTTGTGAAGTGAAACAATAGAGGTGTGTGAACTAACAGAATGGAGGTGTGTGACGTCACAGATTGGAAGTGTGTGAAGGCAAAACGGAGGTGTGTGAAGTCACAGAATGGAGGTGTGTGAAGTCACAGAATGGAGGTGTGTGAAGTCAAAAAGGTGGTGTGTGAAGTCACAGAATGGAGGTGTGAAGTCATAGAATGGAGGTGTGTGAAATCATAGAATGGAGGTGTGTGAAGTCATGGAATGGAGGTGTGTGAAGTCAAAGAATAGAGGTGTGTGAAGTGAAACAATAGAGGTGTGTGAAGTCACAGAATGTAGGTGTGTGAAGTCACAGAATGGAAGGGTGTGAAGTCAAAACGGAGGTGTGTGAAGTCACAGAATGGAGGTGTGTGACGTCACAGAATGGACGTGTGTGAAGTCAAAAAGGTGGTGTGTGAAGTCACAGAATGGAGGTGTGTGAAGTCATAGAATGGAGTGTGTGAAGTCAGAATGAAGGTGTTTGAAGTCATAGAGTGGAGGTGTGTGAAGTCACAGAATGGAGGTGTGTGAATTCAGAATGGAGGTGTGCGAAGTCACAGAATGGAGGTTTGTGAAGTCATAGAATGGAGGTGTGTGAAGTCAGAGAATGGATGTTTCTGAAGGAAGAATGAAGGTGTGTGAAGTCATAGAATGGACGTGTGTGAAGTCAAATTGGAGGTGTGTGAACTCATAGAATGGAGGTGTGTGAACTCATAGAATGGAGGTGTGTGAAGTCATGGAATGGAGGTGTGTCAAGTCAAAGAATGGAGGTGTGTGAAGTGAAACAATAGAGGTGTGTGAAGTCACAGAATGGAGGTGTGTGAAGTCACAGAATGGAAGGGTGTGAAGTCAAAACGGAGGTGTGTTAAGTCACAGAATGGAGGTGTGTGAAGTCACAGAATGGAGGTGTGTGAAGTCAAAATGGTGGTGTGTGAAGTCACAGAATGGAGGTGTGTGAAGTCATAGTATGGAGTGTGTGAAGTCATATAATTGAGGTGTGTGAAGTCACAGAATGGAGGTGTGTGAAGTCATAGAATGGCGTGTGTGAAGTCATAGAATTGAGGTGTGTGAAGTCATAGAATGGAGGTGTGTGAAGTCAATAAATGGAGGTGTGTGAACTCATAGAATGGAGGTGTGTGAAGTCAAAATGGACTTCTGTGAAGGCATAGAATGGTGTTTTTTGATGTCAACGAATGGAGGTTTGTGAAGTCATAGAATGGAGGTGTGTGAAGTCAGATTGGAGGTGTGTGAAATCACAGAATGGAGGTGTGTGAAGTCACAGAATGGAGGTGTGTGAACTCAGAATGTAGGTGTGTGAAGCCACAGAATGGAGGTGTGTGAAGTCATAGAATGGAAGTGTGTGAAATCATTGAATGGAGGTGTGTGAAGTCACAGAATTGAGGTGTGTGAATTCAGAATGGAGGTGTGTGAAGTCAGAATGGAGGTGAGTGAAGTCATAGAATGGAGGTGTGTGAAGTCATAGAATGGAGGTCTGTGAACTCAGAATGGAGGTTTGTGAAGTCATAGAATGGAGGTGTGTGAAGTCACAGAATGGAGGTGTGTGAAGTCATAGAATGGAGGTTTGTGAACTCATAAAATGGAGGTGTGTGAATTCATAGAATGGAGGTGTGTGAAGTCACAATGGAGTTGTGTGAAGTCATAGAATGGTTGTTTTTGATGTCAACGAATGGAGGTGTGTGAAATCATAGAATGGATGTGTGTGAAGTCAGATTGGAGGTGTGTGAAATCACAGATTGGAGGTGTGTCAACTCAGAAATGAGGTGTATGAAGTCATAGAATCGAGGTGTGTGAAGTCATGGAATGGAAGTGTGTGAAATCATAGAATGGAGGTGTGTGAAGTCAAAGAATTGAGGTGTGTGAAGTCAGAATGGATGTGTGTGAAGTCAGAATGGAGGTGTGTGAAGTCATAGAATGGAATTGTGTGAAGTCAAAGAATGGAGGTCTGTGAACTCAGAATGGGGGTTTGTGAAGTCATAGAATGGAGGTTTGTGAACTCAGAATGGATGTGTGTGAAGTCACAGAATGGAGGTGTGTGAAGTCACAGAATGGAGGTGTGTGAACTCAGAATGGAGGTGTGTGAAGCCACAGAATTGAGGTGTGTGAAGTCATAGAATGGAAGTGTGTGAAGTCATAGAATGGAGGTGTGTGTAGGAAGAATGTAGGTGTGTGAAGTCACAGAATGGAGGTGTGTGAATTCAGAGTGGAGGTGTGTGAAGTCACAGAATGGAGGTTTGTGAAGTCATAGAATGGAGGTGTGTGAAGTCAGAGAATGGATGTTTCTGAAGTAATAATGAAGGTGTGTGAAGTCATAGAATGGACGTGTGTGAAGTCAAATTGGAGGTGTGTGAACTCATAGAATAGAGGTGTGTGAACTCATAGAATGGAGGTGTGTGAAGTCATGGAATGGAGGTGTGTGAAGTCAGAGAATGGAGGTGTGTGAAGTGAAACAATAGAGGTGTGTGAAGTCACAGAATGGAGGTGTGTGAAGTCCCAGAATGGAAGTGTGTGAAGTCAAAACGGAAGTGTGTGAAGTCACAGAATAGAGGTGTGTGAAGTCACAGAATGGAGGTGTGTGAAGTCAAAAAGGTGGTGTGTGAAGTCACAGAATGGAGGTGTGTGAAGTCATGGAATGGAGGTGTGTGAAATCATAGAATGGAGGTGTGTGAAGTCAGAATGGAGGTGTGTGAAGTCACAGAATTGAGGTGTATGAAGTCACAGAATGGAGGTGTGTGAAGTCAGAATGAAGGTGTGTGAAGTCAGAGAATGGAGGTGTGTGAAGTCACAGATTGGATGTTTGTGAAGTAAGAATGAAGGTGTTTGAAGCCATAGAGTGGAGGTGTGTGAAGTCACAGAATGGAGGTGTGTGAAGTCATAGAATGGAGTGTGTGAAGTCATAGAATTGAGGTGTGTGAAGTCATAGAATGGAGGTGTGTGAAGTCATAAAATGGAGGTGTGTGAACTCATAGAATGGAGGTGTGTGAAGTCAAAATGGAGTTCTGTGAAGTCATAGAATGGTGTTTTTTGATGTCAACGAATGGAGGTGTGTGAAGTCATAGAATGGAGGTGTGTGAAATCACAGAATGGAGGTGTGTGAATTCATAGAATGGAGGTGTGTGAAGTCATAGGATCGAGGTGTGTGAAGTCACAGAATGGAGGTGTGTGAAGTCACAGAATGGAGGTGTGTGAAGTCACAGAATGGAGGTGTGTGAACTCAGAATGGAGGTGTGTGAAGCCATAGAATGGAGGTGTGTGAAGTCATAGAATGGAAGTGTGTGAAGTCATAAAATGGAGGTGTGTGAAGGAAGAATGGAGGTGTGTGAAGTCACAGAATGGAGGTGTGTGAATTCAGAATGGAGGTGTGTGAAGTCACAGAATGGAGGTTTGTGAAGTCATAGAATGGAGGTGTGTGAAGTCAGAGAATGGATGTTTCTGAAGTAAGAATGAAGGTGTGTGAAGTCATAGAATGGAGGTGTGTGAAGTCAAATTGGAGGTGTGTGAACTCATAGCATGGAGGTGTGTGAACTCATAGAATGGAGGTGTGTGAAGTCATGGAATGGAGGTGTGTGAAGTCACAGAATGGATGTTTCTGAAGTAAGAATGAAGGTGTTTGAAGTCATAGAGTGGAGGTGTGTGAAGTCACAGAATGGAGGTTTGTGAAGTCATAGAATGGAGGTGTGTGAAGTCAAATTGGAGGTGTGTGAACTCATAGAATGGAGGTGTGTGAACTCATAGAATGGAGGTGTGTGAACTTATAGAATGGAGGTGTGTGAAGTCATGGAATGGAGGTGTGTGAAGTCAAAGAATGGAGGTGTGTGAAGTGAAACAATAGAGGTGTGTGAAGTCATAGAATGGAGGTGTGTGAAGTCACAGAATGGAAGGGTGTGAAGTCAAAACGGAGGTGTGTGAAGTCACAGAATGGAGGTGTGTGAAGTCACAGAATGGAGGTGTGTGAAGTCAAAATGGTGGTGTGTGAAGTCACAGAATGGAGGTGTGTGAAGTCATAGTATGGAGTGTGTGAAGTCATAGAATTGAGGTGTGTGAAGTCACAGAATGGAGGTGTGTGAAGTCATAGAATGGAGTGTGTGAAGTCATAGAATTGAGGTGTGTGAAGTCATAGAATGGAGGTGTGTGAAGTCATAAAATGGAGGTGTGTGAACTCATAGAATGGAGGTGTGTGAAGTCAAAATGGACTTCTGTGAAGTCATAAAATGGTGTTTTTTGATGTCAACGAATGGAGGTTTGTGAAGTCATAGAATGGAGGTGTGTGAAGTCAGATTGGAGGTGTGTCAACTCAGAAATGAGGCGTGTGAAGTCATAGAATGGAGGTGTGTGAAGTCATAGAATGGAAGTGTGTGAAATCATAGAATGGAGGTGTGTGAAGTCAAAGAATTGAGGTGTGTGAAGTCAGAATGGATGTGTGTGAACTCAGAATGGGGGTTTGTGAAGTCATAGAATGGAGGTGTGTGAACTCAGAATGGAGGTGTGTGAAGTCACAGAATGGAGGTGTGTGAAGTCATAGAATGGAGGTGTGTGAAATCACAGAATGGAGGTGTGTGAATTCATAGAATGGATGTGTGTGAAGTCATAGGATCGAGGTGTGTGAAATCACAGAATGGAGGTGTGTGAAGTCACAGAATGGAGGTGTGTGAAGTCACAGAATGGAGGTGTGTGAACACAGAATGGAGGTGTGTGAAGCCACAGAATGGAGGTGTGTGAAGTCATAGAATGGAAGTGTGTGAAGTCATAGAATGGAGGTGTGTGAAGGAAGAATGTAGGTGTGTGAAGTCACAGAATGGAGGTGTGTGAATTCCGAGTGGAGGTGTGTGAAGTCACAGAATGGAGGTTTGTGAAGTCATAGAATGGAGGTGTGTGAAGTCAGAGAAGGGATGTTTCTGAAGTAAGAATGAAGGTGTGTGAAGTCATAGAATGGACGTGTGTGAAGTCAAATTGGAGGTGTGTGAACTCATAGAATGGAGGTGTGTGAACTCATAGAATGGAGGTGTGTGAAGTCATGGAATGGAGGTGTGTGAAGTCACAGAATGGAGGTGTGTGAAGTCATAGAATGGAGGTTTGTGAAGTCATAAAATGGAGGTGTGTGAATTCATAGAATGGAGGTGTGTGAAGACACAATGGAGTTGTGTGAAGTCACAGAATGGTTGTTTTTGATGTCAACGAATGGAGGTGTGTGAAATCATAGAATGGATGTGTGTGAAGTGAGATTGGAGGTGTGTGAAATCACAGATTGGAGGTTTTTCAACTCAGAAATGAGGTGTGTGAAGTCATAGAATGGAGGTGTGTGAAGTCATAGAATGGAAGTGTGTGAAATCATAGAATGGAGGTGTGTGAAGTCAGAATGGATGTGTGTGAAGTCAGAATGGAGGTGTGTGAAGTCATAGAATGGAATTGTGTGAAGTCATAGAATGGAGGTCTGTGACCTCAGAATGGGGGTTTGTGAAGTCATAGAATGGAGGTGTGTGAACTCAGAATGGATGTGTGTGAAGTCACAGAATGGAGGTGTGTGAAGTCACAGAATGGCGGTGTGTGAAATCACAGAATGGAGGTGTGTGAATTCATAGAATGGATGTGTGTGAAGTCATAGGATCGAGGTGTGTGAAGTCACAGAATGGAGGTGTGTGAAGTCACAGAATGGAGGTGTGTGAAGTCACAGAATGGAGGTGTGTGAACTCAGAATGGAGGTGTGTGAAGCCACAGAATGGAGGTGTGTGAAGTCATAGAATGGAAATGTGTGAAGTCATAGAATGGAGGTGTGTGAAGGAAGAATTTAGGTGTGTGAAGTCACAGAATGGACGTGTGTGAATTCAGAGTGGAGGTGTGTGAAGTCACAGAAAGGAGGTTTATGAAGTCATAGAATGGAGGTGTGTGAAGTCAGAGAATGGATGTTTCTGAAGTAAGAATGAATGTGTGTGAAGTCATAGAATGGACGTTTGTGAAGTCAAATTGGAGGTGTGTGAACTCATAGAAGAGAGGTGTGTGAACTCATAAAATGGAGGTGTGTGAAGTCATGGAATGGAGGTGTGTGAAGTCAAAGAATGGAGGTGTGTGAAGTGAAACAATAGAGGTGTGTGAAGTCACAGAATGGAGGTGTGTGAAGTCCCAGAATGGAAGTGTGTGAAGTCAAAACGGAAGTGTGTGAAGTCACAGAATAGAGGTGTGTGAAGTCACAGAATGGAGGTGTGTGAAGTCATAGAATGGAGGTGTGTGAAATCATAGAATAGAGGTGTGTGAAGTCAGAATGGAGGTGTGTGAAGTCACAGAATTGAGGTGTATGAAGTCACAGAATGGAGGTGTGTGAAGTCAGAATGAAGGTGTGTGAAGTCAGAAAATGGAGGTGTGTGAACTCACAGAATGGATGTTTGTGAAGTAAGAATGAAGGTGTTTGCAGCCATAGAGTGGAGGTGTGTGAAGTCACAGAATGGAGGTGTGTGAAGTCATAGAATGGAGTTTGTGAAGTCATAGAATTGAGGTGTGTGAAGTCATAGAATGGAGGTGTGTGAAGTCATAAAATGGAGGTGTGTGAACTCATAGAATGGAGGTGTGTGAAGTCAAAATGGAGTTCTGTGAAGTCATAGAATGGTGTTTTTTGATGTCAACGAATGGAGGTGTGTGAAGTCATAGAATTTAGGTGTGTGAAATCACAGAATGGAGGTGTGTGAATTCATAGAATGGAGGTGTGTGAAGTCATAGGATCGAGGTGTGTGAAGTCACAGAATGGAGGTGTGTGAAGTCACAGAATGGAGGTGTGTGAAGTCACAGAATGGACGTGTGTGAACTCAGAATGGAGGTGTGTGAAGCCACAGAATAGATGTGTGTGAAGTCATAGAATGGAAGTGTGTGAAGTCATAAAATGGAGGTGTGTGAAGGAAGAATGGAGGTGTGTGAAGTCACAGAATGGAGGTGTGTGAATTCAGAATGGAGGTGTGTGAAGTCAGAGAATGGATGTTTCTGAAGTAAGAATGAAGGTGTGTGAAGTCATAGAATGGAGGTGTGTGAAGTCAAATTGGAGGTGTGTGAACACATAGAATGGAGGTGTGTGAACTCATAGAATGGAGGTGTGTGAAGTCATGGAATGGAGGTGTGTGAAGTCACAGAATGGATGTTTGTGAAGTAAGAATGAAGGTGTTTGAAGTCATAGAGTGGAGGTGTGTGAAGTCACAGAATGGAGGTGTGTGAATTCAGAATGGAGGTGTGTGAAGTCACAGAATGGAGGTTTGTGAAGTCATAGAATGGAGGTGTGTGAAGTCAAATTGGAGGTGTGTGAAGTCATAGAATGGAGGTGTGTGAACTCATAGAATGGAGGTGTGAGAAGTCATAGAATGGAGGTGTGTGAAGTCATGGAATGGAGGTGTGTGAAGTCAAAGAATGGAGGTGTGTGAAGTGAAACAATAGAGGTGTGTGAAGTCACAGAATGGAGGTGTGTGAAGTCACAGAATGGAAGGGTGTGAAGTCAAAACGGAGGTGTGTGAAGTCACAGAATGGAGGTGTGTGAAGTCACAGAATGGAGGTGTGTGAAGTCAAAATGGTGGTGTGTGAAGTCACAGAATGGAGGTGTGTGAAGTCATAGTATGGAGTGTGTGAAGTCATAGAATTGAGGTGTGTGAAGTCACAGAATGGAGGTGTGTGAAGTCATAGAATGGAGTGTGTGAAGTCATAGAATTGTTGTGTGTGAAGTCATAGAATGGAGGTGTGTGAAGTCATAAAATGGAGGTGTGTGAACTCATAGAATGGAGGTGTGTGAAGTCAAAATGGACTTCTGTGAAGTCATAAAATGGTGTTTTTTGATGTCAACGAATGGAGGTTTGTGAAGTCATAGAATGGAGGTGTGTGAAGTCAGATTGGAGGTGTGTCAACTCAGAAATGAGGTGTGTGAAGTCATAGAATGGAGGTGTGTGAAGTCATAGAATGGAAGTGTGTGAAATCATAGAATGGAGGTGTGTGAAGTCAAAGAATTGAGGTGTGTGAAGTCAGAATGGATGTGTGTGAACTCAGAATGGGGGTTTGTGAAGTCATAGAATGGAGGTGTGTGAACTCAGAATGGAGGTGTGTGAAGACAAAGAATGGAGGTGTGTGAAGTCATAGAATGGAGGTGTGTGAAATCACAGAATGGAGGTGTGTGAATTCATAGAATGGAGGTGTGTGAAGTCATAGGATCGAGGTGTGTGAAGTCACAGAATGGAGGTGTGTGAAGTCACAGAATGGAGGTGTGTGAAGTCACAGAATGGAGGTGTGTGAACTCAGAATGGAGGTGTGTGAAGCCACAGAATGGAGGTGTGTGAAGTCATAGAATGGAAGTGTGTGAAGTCATAGAATGGAGGTGTGTGAAGGAAGAATGTAGGTGTGTGAAGTCACAGAATTTTGGTGTGTGAATTCCGAGTGGAGGTGTGTGAAGTCACAGAATGGAGGTTTGTGAAGTCATATAATGGAGGTGTGTGAAGTCAGAGAATGGATGTTTCTGAAGTAAGAATGAAGGTGTGTGAAGTCATAGAATGGACGTGTGTGAAGTCAAATTGGAGGTGTGTGAACTCATAGAATGGAGGTGTGTGAACTCATAGAATGGAGGTGTGTGAAGTCAAAACGGAATCTGTGAAGTCACAGAATAGAGGTGTGTGAAGTCACAGAATGGAGGTGTGTGAAGTCAAAAAGGTGGTGTGTGAAGTCACAGAATGGAGGTGTGTGAAGTCATAGAATGGAGGTGTGTGAAATCATAGAATCTAGGTGTGTGAAGTCAGAATGGAGGTGTGTGAAGTCACAGAATTGAGGTGTATGAAGTCACAGAATGGAGGTGTGTGAAGTCAGAATGAAGGTGTGTGAAGTCAGAGAATGGAGGTGTGTGAAGTCACAGAATGGATGTTTGTGAAGTAAGAATGAAGGTGTTTGAAGCCATAGAGTGGAGGTGTGTGAAGTCACAGAATGGAGGTGTGTGAAGTCATAGAATTGAGTGTGTGAAGTCATACAATTGAGGTATGTGAAGTCATAGAATGGAGGTGTGTGAAGTCATAATATGGAGGTGTGAGAACTTATAGAATGGAGGTGTGTGAAGTCAAAATGGAGTTCTGTGAAGTCATAGAATGTTGTTTTTTGATGTCAACGAATGGAGGTGTGTGAAGTCATAGAATGGAGGTGTGTGAAGTCATAAAATGGAGGTGTGCGAACTCATAGAATGGAGGTGCGTGAAGTCAAAATGGAGTTCTGTGAAGTCATAGAATGGTGTTTTTTGATGTCAACGAATGGAGGTGTGTGAAGTCATAGAATGGAGGTGTGTGAAGTCAGATTGGAGGTGTGTGAAATCACAGAATGGAGGTGTGTGAAGTCACAGAATGGAGGTGTGTAAACTCAGAATGTAGGTGTGTGAAGCCACAGAATGGAGGTGTGTGAAGTCATGGAATGGAAGTGTGTGAAATCATAGAATGGAGGTGTGTGAAGTCACAGAATTGAGGTTGTGAAGTCAGAATGGAGGTGTGTGAAGTCATAGAATGGAAGTGAGTGAATTCATAGAATGGAGGTGTGTGAAGTCATAGAATGGAGGTCTGTGAACTCAGAATGGAGGTTTGTGAAGTAATAGAATGGATGTGTGTGAACTCAGAATGGAGGTGTGTGAAGTCACAGAATGGAGGTGTGTGAAGTCATAGAATGGAGGTTTGTGAACTCACAGAATGGAGGTGTGTTAATTCATTGAATGGAGGTGTGTGAAGTCATAGGATCGAGGTGTGTGAAGTCACAGAATGGAGGTGTGTGAAGTCACAGAATGGAGGTGTGTGAAGTCACAGAATGGAGGTGTGTGAACTCAGAATGTAGGTGTGTGAAGCCACAGAATGGAGGTGTCTGAAGTCATAGAATGGAAGTGTGTGAAGTCATAGAAAGGACGTGTGTGAACTCAGAATGGAGGTGTGTGAAGTCACAGAATGGAGGTTTGTGAAGTCATAGAATGGAGGTGTGTGAAGTCAGAGAATGGATGTTTCTGAAGTACGAATGAAGGTGTGTGCAGTCATAGAATGGAGATGTATGAAGTCAAATTCGAGGTGTGTGAACTCATAGAATGGAGGTGTGTGAACTCATAGGATGGAGGTTTGTGAAGTCATGGAATGGCGGTATGTGAAGTCAAAGAATGGAGGTGTGTGAAGTGAAAAATTAGAGCTGTGTGAACTCACAGATTGGAGGTGTGTGAAGTCACAGATTGGAAGTGTTTGAAGGCAAAACGGAGGTGTGTGAAGTCACAGAATGGAGGTGTGTGAAGTCACAGAATGGAGGTGTGTGAAGTTAAAAAGGTGGTGTGTGAAGTCAAAGAATGGAGGTGTGTGAGGTCATAGAAAGGAGGTGTGTGAAATCATAGAATGGAGGTATGTGAAGTCAGAATGGAGGTGTGTGAAGTCACAGAATTGAGGTGTGTGAAGTCACAGAATGGAGGTGTGTGAAGTCATGGAATGGAGGTGTGTGAAGTCACAGAATGGATGTTTGTGAAGTAAGAATGAAGGTGTTTGAAGTCATAGAGTGGAGGTGTGTGAAGTCACAGAATGGAGGTGTGTGAATTCAGAATGGAGGTGTGTGAAGTCACAGAATGGAGGTTTGTGAAGTCATAGAATGTAGGTGTGTGAAGTCAAATTGGAGGTGTGTGAACTCATAGAATGGAGGTGTGTGAACTCATAGAATGGAGGTGTGTGAACTCATAGAATGGAGGTGTGTGAAGTCATGGAATGGAGGTGTGTGAAGTCAAAGAATGGAGGTGTGTGAAGTGAAACAATAGAGGTGTGTGAAGTCACAGAATGGAGGTGTGTGAAGTCACAGAATGGAAGGGTGTGAAGTCAAAACGGAGGTGTGTGAAGTCACAGAATGGAGGTGTGTGAAGTCACAGAATGGAGGTGTGTGAAGTCAAAAAGGTGGTGTGTGAAGTCACAGAATGGAGGTGTGTGAAGTCATGGAATGGAGGTGTGTGAAATCATAGAATGGAGGTGTGTGAAGTCAGAATGGAGGTGTGTGAAGTCACAGAATTGAGGTGTATGAAGTCACAGAATGGAGGTGTGTGAAGTCAGAATGAAGGTGTGTGAAGTCAGAGAATGGAGGTGTGTGAAGTCACAGATTGGATGTTTGTGAAGTAAGAATGAAGGTGTTTGAAGCCATAGAGTGGAGGTGTGTGAAGTCACAGAATGGAGGTGTGTGAAGTCATACAATGGAGTGTGTGAAGTCATAGAATTGAGGTGTGTGAAGTCATAGAATGGAGGTGTGTGAAGTCATAAAATGGAGGTGTGTGAACTCATAGAATGGAGGTGTGTGAAGTCAAAATGGAGTTCTGTGAAGTCATAGAATGGTGTTTTTTGATGTCAACGAATGGAGGTGTGTGAAGTCATAGAATGGAGGTGTGTGAAATCACAGAATGGAGGTGTGTGAATTCATAGAATGGAGGTGTGTGAAGTCATAGGATCGAGGTGTGTGAAGTCACAGAATGGAGGTGTGTGAAGTCACAGAATGGAGGTGTGTGAAGTCACAGAATGGAGGTGTGTGAACTCAGAATGGAGGTGTGTGAAGCCATAGAATGGAGGTGTGTGAAGTCATAGAATGGAAGTGTGTGAAGTCATAAAATGGAGGTGTGTGAAGGAAGAATGGAGGTGTGTGAAGTCACAGAATGGAGGTGTGTGAATTCAGAATGGAGGTGTGTGAAGTCACAGAATGGAGGTTTGTGAAGTCATAGAATGGAGGTGTGTGAAGTCAGAGAATGGATGTTTCTGAAGTAAGAATGAAGGTGTGTGAAGTCATAGAATGGAGGTGTGTGAAGTCAAATTGGAGGTGTGTGAACTCATAGCATGGAGGTGTGTGAACTCATAGAATGGAGGTGTGTGAAGTCATGGAATGGAGGTGTGTGAAGTCACAGAATGGATGTTTCTGAAGTAAGAATGAAGGTGTTTGAAGTCATAGAGTGGAGGTGTGTGAAGTCACAGAATGGAGGTTTGTGAAGTCATAGAATGGAGGTGTGTGAAGTCAAATTGGAGGTGTGTGAACTCATAGAATGGAGGTGTGTGAACTCATAGAATGGAGGTGTGTGAACTTATAGAATGGAGGTGTGTGAAGTCATGGAATGGAGGTGTGTGAAGTCAAAGAATGGAGGTGTGTGAAGTGAAACAATAGAGGTGTGTGAAGTCATAGAATGGAGGTGTGTGAAGTCACAGAATGGAAGGGTGTGAAGTCAAAACGGAGGTGTGTGAAGTCACAGAATGGAGGTGTGTGAAGTCACAGAATGGAGGTGTGTGAAGTCAAAATGGTGGTGTGTGAAGTCACAGAATGGAGGTGTGTGAAGTCATAGTATGGAGTGTGTGAAGTCATAGAATTGAGGTGTGTGAAGTCACAGAATGGAGGTGTGTGAAGTCATAGAATGGAGTGTGTGAAGTCATAGAATTGAGGTGTGTGAAGTCATAGAATGGAGGTGTGTGAAGTCATAAAATGGAGGTGTGTGAACTCATAGAATGGAGGTGTGTGAAGTCAGATTGGAGGTGTGTCAACTCAGAAATGAGGCGTGTGAAGTCATAGAATGGAGGTGTGTGAAGTCATAGAATGGAAGTGTGTGAAATCATAGAATGGAGGTGTGTGAAGTCAAAGAATTGAGGTGTGTGAAGTCAGAATGGATGTGTGTGAACTCAGAATGGGGGTTTGTGAAGTCATAGAATGGAGGTGTGTGAACTCAGAATGGAGGTGTGTGAAGTCACAGAATGGAGGTGTGTGAAGTCATAGAATGGAGGTGTGTGAAATCACAGAATGGAGGTGTGTGAATTCATAGAATGGATGTGTGTGAAGTCATAGGATCGAGGTGTGTGAAATCACAGAATGGAGGTGTGTGAAGTCACAGAATGGAGGTGTGTGAAGTCACAGAATGGAGGTGTGTGAACACAGAATGGAGGTGTGTGAAGCCACAGAATGGAGGTGTGTGAAGTCATAGAATGGAAGTGTGTGAAGTCATAGAATGGAGGTGTGTGAAGGAAGAATGTAGGTGTGTGAAGTCACAGAATGGAGGTGTGTGAATTCCGAGTGGAGGTGTGTGAAGTCACAGAATGGAGGTTTGTGAAGTCATAGAATGGAGGTGTGTGAAGTCAGAGAAGGGATGTTTCTGAAGTAAGAATGAAGGTGTGTGAAGTCATAGAATGGACGTGTGTGAAGTCAAATTGGAGGTGTGTGAACTCATAGAATGGAGGTGTGTGAACTCATAGAATGGAGGTGTGTGAAGTCATGGAATGGAGGTGTGTGAAGTCACAGAATGGAGGTGTGTGAAGTCATAGAATGGAGGTTTGTGAAGTCATAAAATGGAGGTGTGTGAATTCATAGAATGGAGGTGTGTGAAGACACAATGGAGTTGTGTGAAGTCATAGAATGGTTGTTTTTGATGTCAACGAATGGAGGTGTGTGAAATCATAGAATGGATGTGTGTGAAGTGAGATTGGAGGTGTGTGAAATCACAGATTGGAGGTTTTTCAACTCAGAAATGAGGTGTGTGAAGTCATAGAATGGAGGTGTGTGAAGTCATAGAATGGAAGTGTGTGAAATCATAGAATGGAGGTGTGTGAAGTCAGAATGGATGTGTGTGAAGTCAGAATGGAGGTGTGTGAAGTCATAGAATGGAATTGTGTGAAGTCATAGAATGGAGGTCTGTGACCTCAGAATGGGGGTTTGTGAAGTCATAGAATGGAGGTGTGTGAACTCAGAATGGATGTGTGTGAAGTCACAGAATGGAGGTGTGTGAAGTCACAGAATGGCGGTGTGTGAAATCACAGAATGGAGGTGTGTGAATTCATAGAATGGAGGTGTGTGAAGTCATAGGATCGAGGTGTGTGAAGTCACAGAATGGAGGTGTGTGAAGTCACAGAATGGAGGTGTGTGAAGTCACAGAATGGAGGTGTGTGAACTCAGAATGGAGGTGTGTGAAGCCACAGAATGGAGGTGTGTGAAGTCATAGAATGGAAATGTGTGAAGTCATAGAATGGAGGTGTGTGAAGGAAGAATTTAGGTGTGTGAAGTCACAGAATGGACGTGTGTGAATTCAGAGTGGAGGTGTGTGAAGTCACAGAAAGGAGGTTTGTGAAGTCATAGAATGGAGGTGTGTGAAGTCAGAGAATGGATGTTTCTGAAGTAAGAATGAATGTGTGTGAAGTCATAGAATGGACGTTTGTGAAGTCAAATTGGAGGTGTGTGAACTCATAGAAGAGAGGTGTGTGAACTCATAAAATGGAGGTGTGTGAAGTCATGGAATGGAGGTGTGTGAAGTCAAAGAATGGAGGTGTGTGAAGTGAAACAATAGAGGTGTGTGAAGTCACAGAATGGAGGTGTGTGAAGTCCCAGAATGGAAGTGTGTGAAGTCAAAACGGAAGTGTGTGAAGTCCAGAATAGAGGTGTGTGAAGTCACAGAATGGAGGTGTGTGAAGTCCCAGAATGGAAGTGTGTGAAGTCAAAACGGAAGTGTGTGAAGTCACAGAATAGAGGTGTGTGAAGTCACAGAATGGAGGTGTGTGAAGTCATAGAATGGAGGTGTGTGAAATCATAGAATAGAGGTGTGTGAAGTCAGAATGGAGGTGTGTGAAGTCACAGAATTGAGGTGTATGAAGTCACAGAATGGAGGTGTGTGAAGTCAGAATGAAGGTGTGCGAAGTCAGAAAATGGAGGTGTGTGAACTCACAGAATGGATGTTTGTGAAGTAAGAATGAAGGTGTTTGCAGCCATAGAGTGGAGGTGTGTGAAGTCACAGAATGGAGGTGTGTGAAGTCATAGAATGGAGTTTGTGAAGTCATAGAATTGAGGTGTGTGAAGTCATAGAATGGAGGTGTGTGAAGTCATAAAATGGAGGTGTGTGAACTCATAGAATGGAGGTGTGTGAAGTCAAAATGGAGTTCTGTGAAGTCATAGAATGGTGTTTTTTGATGTCAACGAATGGAGGTGTGTGAAGTCATAGAATTTAGGTGTGTGAAATCACAGAATGGAGGTGTGTGAATTCATAGAATGGAGGTGTGTGAAGTCATAGGATCGAGGTGTGTGAAGTCACAGAATGGAGGTGTGTGAAGTCACAGAATGGAGGTGGGTGAAGTCACAGAATGGACGTGTGTGAACTCAGAATGGAGGTGTGTGAAGCCACAGAATAGATGTGTGTGAAGTCATAGAATGGAAGTGTGTGAAGTCATAAAATGGAGGTGTGTGAAGGAAGAATGGAGGTGTGTGAAGTCACAGAATGGAGGTGTGTGAATTCAGAATTGAGGTGTGTGAAGTCACAGAATGGAGGTTTGTGAAGTCATAGAATGGAGGTGTGTGAAGTCAGAGAATGGATGTTTCTGAAGTAAGAATGAAGGTGTGTGAAGTCATAGAATGGAGGTGTGTGAAGTCAAATTGGAGGTGTGTGAACACATAGAATGGAGGTGTGTGAACTCATAGAATGGAGGTGTGTGAAGTCATGGAATGGAGGTGTGTGAAGTCACAGAATGGATGTTTGTGAAGTAAGAATGAAGGTGTTTGAAGTCATAGAGTGGAGGTGTGTGAAGTCACAGAATGGAGGTGTGTGAATTCAGAATGGAGGTGTGTGAAGTCACAGAATGGAGGTTTGTGAAGTCATAGAATGGAGGTGTGTGAAGTCAAATTGGAGGTGTGTGAAGTCATAGAATGGAGGTGTGTGAACTCATAGAATGGAGGTGTGAGAAGTCATAGAATGGAGGTGTGTGAAGTCATGGAATGGAGGTGTGTGAAGTCAAAGAATGGAGGTGTGTGAAGTGAAACAATAGAGGTGTGTGAAGTCACAGAATGGAGGTGTGTGAAGTCACAGAATGGAAGGGTGTGAAGTCAAAACGGAGGTGTGTGAAGTCACAGAATGGAGGTGTGTGAAGTCACAGAATGGAGGTGTGTGAAGTCAAAATGGTGGTGTGTGAAGTCACAGAATGGAGGTGTGTGAAGTCATAGTATGGAGTGTGTGAAGTCATAGAATTGAGGTGTGTGAAGTCACAGAATGGAGGTGTGTGAAGTCATAGAATGGAGTGTGTGAAGTCATAGAATTGTTGTGTGTGAAGTCATAGAATGGAGGTGTGTGAAGTCATAAAATGGAGGTGTGTGAACTCATAGAATGGAGGTGTGTGAAGTCAAAATGGACTTCTGTGAAGTCATAAAATGGTGTTTTTTGATGTCAACGAATGGAGGTTTGTGAAGTCATAGAATGGAGGTGTGTGAAGTCAGATTGGAGGTGTGTCAACTCAGAAATGAGGTGTGTGAAGTCATAGAATGGAGGTGTGTGAAGTCATAGAATGGAAGTGTGTGAAATCATAGAATGGAGGTGTGTGAAGTCAAAGAATTGAGGTGTGTGAAGTCAGAATGGATGTGTGTGAACTCAGAATGGGGGTTTGTGAAGTCATAGAATGGAGGTGTGTGAACTCAGAATGGAGGTGTGTGAAGACAAAGAATGGAGGTGTGTGAAGTCATAGAATGGAGGTGTGTGAAATCACAGAATGGAGGTGTGTGAATTCATAGAATGGAGGTGTGTGAAGTCATAGGATCGAGGTGTGTGAAGTCACAGAATGGAGGTGTGTGAAGTCACAGAATGGAGGTGTGTGAAGTCACAGAATGGAGGTGTGTGAACTCAGAATGGAGGTGTGTGAAGCCACAGAATGGAGGTGTGTGAAGTCATAGAATGGAAGTGTGTGAAGTCATAGAATGGAGGTGTGTGAAGGAAGAATGTAGGTGTGTGAAGTCACAGAATTTTGGTGTGTGAATTCCGAGTGGAGGTGTGTGAAGTCACAGAATGGAGGTTTGTGAAGTCATATAATGGAGGTGTGTGAAGTCAGAGAATGGATGTTTCTGAAGTAAGAATGAAGGTGTGTGAAGTCATAGAATGGACGTGTGTGAAGTCAAATTGGAGGTGTGTGAACTCATAGAATGGAGGTGTGTGAACTCATAGAATGGAGGTGTGTGAAGTCAAAACGGAATCTGTGAAGTCACAGAATAGAGGTGTGTGAAGTCACAGAATGGAGGTGTGTGAAGTCAAAAAGGTGGTGTGTGAAGTCACAGAATGGAGGTGTGTGAAGTCATAGAATGGAGGTGTGTGAAATCATAGAATCTAGGTGTGTGAAGTCAGAATGGAGGTGTGTGAAGTCACAGAATTGAGGTGTATGAAGTCACAGAATGGAGGTGTGTGAAGTCAGAATGAAGGTGTGTGAAGTCAGAGAATGGAGGTGTGTGAAGTCACAGAATGGATGTTTGTGAAGTAAGAATGAAGGTGTTTGAAGCCATAGAGTGGAGGTGTGTGAAGTCACAGAATGGAGGTGTGTGAAGTCATAGAACTGAGTGTGTGAAGTCATACAATTGAGGTATGTGAAGTCATAGAATGGAGGTGTGTGAAGTCATAATATGGAGGTGTGAGAACTTATAGAATGGAGGTGTGTGAAGTCAAAATGGAGTTCTGTGAAGTCATAGAATGTTGTTTTTTGATGTCAACGAATGGAGGTGTGTGAAGTCATAGAATGGAGGTGTGTGAAGTCATAAAATGGAGGTGTGCGAACTCATAGAATGGAGGTGTGTGAAGTCAAAATGGAGTTCTGTGAAGTCATAGAATGGTGTTTTTTGATGTCAACGAATGGAGGTGTGTGAAGTCATAGAATGGAGGTGTGTGAAGTCAGATTGGAGGTGTGTGAAATCACAGAATGGAGGTGTGTGAAGTCACAGAATGGAGGTGTGTAAACTCAGAATGTAGGTGTGTGAAGCCACAGAATGGAGGTGTGTGAAGTCATGGAATGGAAGTGTGTGAAATCATAGAATGGAGGTGTGTGAAGTCACAGAATTGAGGATGTGAAGTCAGAATGGAGGTGTGTGAAGTCATAGAATGGAAGTGAGTGAATTCATAGAATGGAGGTGTGTGAAGTCATAGAATGGAGGTCTGTGAACTCAGAATGGAGGTTTGTGAAGTAATAGAATGGATGTGTGTGAACTCAGAATGGAGGTGTGTGAAGTCACAGAATGGAGGTGTGTGAAGTCATAGAATGGAGGTTTGTGAACTCACAGAATGGAGGTGTGTTAATTCATTGAATGGAGGTGTGTGAAGTCACAGAATGGAGGTGTGTGAAGTCACAGAATGGAGGTGTGTGAAGTCACAGAATGGAGGTGTGTGAAGTCACAGAATGGAGGTGTGTGAACTCAGAATGTAGGTGTGTGAAGCCACAGAATGGAGGTGTCTGAAGTCATAGAATGGAAGTGTGTGAAGTCATAGAAAGGACGTGTGTGAACTCAGAATGGAGGTGTGTGAAGTCACAGAATGGAGGTTTGTGAAGTCATAGAATGGAGGTGTGTGAAGTCAGAGAATGGATGTTTCTGAAGTACGAATGAAGGTGTGTGCAGTCATAGAATGGAGATGTATGAAGTCAAATTCGAGGTGTGTGAACTCATAGAATGGAGGTGTGTGAACTCATAGGATGGAGGTTTGTGAAGTCATGGAATGGCGGTATGTGAAGTCAAAGAATGGAGGTGTGTGAAGTGAAAAATTAGAGCTGTGTGAACTCACAGATTGGAGGTGTGTGAAGTCACAGATTGGAAGTGTTTGAAGGCAAAACGGAGGTGTGTGAAGTCACAGAATGGAGGTGTGTGAAGTCACAGAATGGAGGTGTGTGAAGTTAAAAAGGTGGTGTGTGAAGTCAAAGAATGGAGGTGTGTGAGGTCATAGAAAGGAGGTGTGTGAAATCATAGAATGGAGGTATGTGAAGTCAGAATGGAGGTGTGTGAAGTCACAGAATTGAGGTGTGTGAAGTCACAGAATGGAGGTGTGTGAAGTCATGGAATGGAGGTGTGTGAAGTCACAGAATGGATGTTTGTGAAGTAAGAATGAAGGTGTTTGAAGTCATAGAGTGGAGGTGTGTGAAGTCACAGAATGGAGGTGTGTGAATTCAGAATGGAGGTGTGTGAAGTCACAGAATGGAGGTTTGTGAAGTCATAGAATGTAGGTGTGTGAAGTCAAATTGGAGGTGTGTGAACTCATAGAATGGAGGTGTGTGAACTCATAGAATGGAGGTGTGTGAACTCATAGAATGGAGGTGTGTGAAGTCATGGAATGGAGGTGTGTGAAGTCAAAGAATGGAGGTGTGTGAAGTGAAACAATAGAGGTGTGTGAAGTCACAGAATGGAGGTGTGTGAAGTCACAGAATGGAAGGGTGTGAAGTCAAAACGGAGGTGTGTGAAGTCACAGAATGGAGGTGTGTGAAGTCACAGAATGGAGGTGTGTGAAGTCAAAATGGTGGTGTGTGAAGTCACAGAATAGAGGTGTGTGAAGTCATAGTATGGAGTGTGTGAAGTCATAGAATTGAGGTGTGTGAAGTCACAGAATGGAGGTGTGTGAAGTCATAGAATGGAGTGTGTGAAGTCATAGAATTGAGGTGTGTGAAGTCATAGAATGGAGGTGTGTGAAGTCATAAAATGGAGGTGTGTGAACTCATAGAATGGAGGTGTGTGAAGTCAAAATGGACTTCTGTGAAGTCATAAAATGGTGTTTTTTGATGTCAACGAATGGAGGTTTGTGAAGTCATAGAATGGAGGTGTGTGAAGTCAGATTGGAGGTGTGTCAACTCAGAAATGAGGTGTGTGAAGTCATAGAATGGAGGTGTGTGAAGTCATAGAATGGAAGTGTGTGAAATCATAGAATGGAGGTGTGTGAAGTCAAAGAATTGAGGTGTGTGAAGTCACAATGGAGGTGGGTGAAGTCACAGAATGGAGGTGTGTGAAGTCATAGAATGGAGGTGTGTGAAATCACAGAATGGAGGTGTGTGAATTCATAGAATGGAGGTGTGTGAAGTCATAGGATCGAGGTGTGTGAAGTCACAGAATGGAGGTGTGTGAAGTCACAGAATGGAGGTGTGTGAAGTCACAGAATGGAGGTGTGTGAACTCAGAATGGAGGTGTGTGAAGCCACAGAATGGAGGTGTGTGAAGTCATAGAATGAAAGTGTGTGAAGTCATAGAATGGAGGTGTGTGAAGGAAGAATGTAGGTGTGTGAAGTCACAGAATTTTGGTGTGTGAATTCCGAGTGGAGGTGTATGAAGTCACGGAATGGAGGTTTGTGAAGTCATAGAATGGAGGTATGTGAAGTCAGAGAATGGATGTTTCTGAAGTAAGAATGAAGGTGTGTGAAGTCATAGAATGGACGTGTGTGAAGTCAAATTGGAGGTGTGTGAACTCATAGAATGGAGGTGTGTGAACTCATAGAATGGAGGTGTGTGAAGTCATGGAATGGAGGTGTGTGAAGTCAAAGAATGGAGGTGTGTGAAGTGAAACAATAGAGGTGTGTGAAGTCACAGAATGGAGGTGTGTGAAGTTCCAGAATGGAAGTGTGTGAAGTCAAAACGGAAGTGTGTGAAGTCACAGAATAGAGGTGTGTGAAGTCACAGAATGGAGGTGTGTGAAGTCAAAAAGGTGGTGTGTGAAGTCACAGAATGGAGGTGTGTGAAGTCACAGAATGGAGGTTTGTGAAATCATAGAATGGAGGTGTGTGAAGTCAGAATGGAGGTGTGTGAAGTCACAGAATTGAGGTGTATGAAGTCACAGAATGGAGGTGTGTGAAGTCAGAATGAAGGTGTGTGAAATCACAGAATGGAGGTGTGTGAAGTCACAGAATGGATGTTTGTGAAGTAAGAATGAAGGTGTTTGAAGCCATAGTGTGGAGGTGTGTGAAGTCACAGAATGGAGGTGTGTGAAATCATAGATTGGAGTGTGTGAAGTCATACAATTGAGGTGTGTGAAGTCATAGAATGGAGGTGTGTGAAGTCATAAAATGGAGGTGTGTGAACTCATAGAATGGAGGTGTGTGAAGTCAAAATGGAGTTCTGTGAAGTCATAGAATGGTGTTTTTTGATGTCAACGTATGGAGGTGTGTGAAGTCATAGAATGGAGGTGTGTGAAGTCAGATTGGAGGTGTGTGAAATCACAGAATGGAGGTGTGTGAAGTCACAGAATGGAGGTGTGTAAACTCAGAATGTAGGTGTGTGAAGCCACAGAATGGAGGTGTGGGAAGTCATAGAATGGAAGTGTGTGAAATCATAGAATGGAGGTGTGTGAAGTCACAGAATTGAGATTGTGAAGTCAGAATGGAGGTGTGTGAAGTCATAGAATGGAAGTGAGTGAATTCATAGAATGGAGGTGTGTGAAGTCATAGAATGGAGGTCTGTGAACTCAGAATGGAGGTTTGTGAAGTAATAGAATGGAGGCGTGTGAACTCAGAATGGAGGTGTGTGAAGTCACAGAATGGAGGTGTGTGAAGTCATAGAATGGAGGTTTGTGAACTCACAGAATGGAGGTGTGTTAATTCATAGAATGGAGGTGTGTGAAGTCATAGGATTGAGGTGTGTGAAGTCACAGAATGGAGGTGTGTGAAGTCAAAGAATGGAGGTGTGTGAAGTCACAGAATGGAGGTGTGTGAACTCAGAATGTAGGTGTGTGAAGCCAGAGAATGGAGGTGTCTGAAGTCATAGAATGGAAGTGTGTGAAGTCATAGAAAGGACGTGTGTGAACTCAGAATGGAGGTGTGTGAAGTCACAGAATGGAGGTTTGTGAAGTCATAGAATGGAGGTGTGTGAAGTCAGAGAATGGATGTTTCTGAAGTAAGAATGAAGGTGTGTGCAGTCATAGAAGGGAGATGTATGAAGTCAAATTCGAGGTGTGTGAACTCATAGAATGGAGGTGTGTGAACTCATAGGATGGAGGTTTGTGAAGTCATGGAATGGCGGTATGTGAAGTCAAAGAAGGGAGGTGTGTGAAGTGAAAAAATAGAGCTGTGTGAACTCACAGAATGGAGGTGTGTGAAGTCACAGAATGGAGGTGTGTGAAGTCAAAAAGGTGGTGTGTGAAGTCACAGATTGGAGGTGTGTGAAGTCATAGAAAGGAGGTGTGTGAAATCATAGAATGGAGGTATGTGAAGTCAGAATGGAGGTGTGTGATGTCACAGAATTGAGGTGTGTGAAGTCACAGAATGGACGTGTGTGAAGTCAGAATAAAGGTGTGTGAAGTCAGAGAATGGAGGTGTGTGAAGTCACAGAATGGATGTTTGTGAAGTAAGAATGAAGGTGTTTGAAGTCATAGAGTGGAGGTGTGTGAAGTCACAGAATGGAGGTGTGTGAAGTCATAGAATGGAAGTGTGTGAAGTCATAGAATTGAGGTGTGTGAAGTCATAGAATGGAGGTGTGTGAAGTCATAAAATGGAGGTGTGTGAACTCGTAGAATGGAGGTGTGTGAAGTCAAAATGGAGTTCTGTGAAATCATAAAATGGTGTTTATTGATGTCAAGGCATGGAGGTGTGTGCAGTCATACAAGTAGGTGTGTGAAGTCACAGAATGGAGGTGTGTGAAGTCACAGAATGGAGGGGTGTGAACTCAGAATGGAGGTGTGTGAAGCCACAGAATGGAGGTGTGTGAAGTCACAGAATGGAAGTGTGTGAAGTCATAGAATGGAGGTGTGTGAAGGAAGAATGGAGGTGTGTGAAGTCACAGAATGGAGGTGTGTGAATTCAGAATGGAGGTGTGTGAAGTCACAGAATGGAGGTTTGTGAAGTCATAGAATGGAGGTGTGTGAAGTCAGAGAATGGATGTTTCTGAAGTAAGAATGAAGGTGTGTGAAGTCATAGAATGGAGGTGTGTGAAGTCAAATTGGAGGTGTGTGAACTCATAGAATGGAGGTGTGTGAACTAATAGAATGGAGGTGTGTGAAGTCATGGAATGGAGGTGTGTGAACTCAAAGAATGGAGGTGTGTGAAGTGAAACAACAGAGGTGTGTGAAGTCACAGAATGGAGCTGTGTGAAGTCACAGAATGGAAGTGTGTGAAGTCAAAACGGAGGTGTGAGAAGTCAGAGAATGGAGGTGTGTGAAGTAAGAGAATGGAGGTGTGTGAACTCGAAAAGGTGGTGTGGGAAGTCACAGAATGGAGGTGTGTGAAGTCATACAATGGAGGTGTCTGAAATGATAGAATGGAGGTGTGTGAAGTCAGAATGGAGGTGTGTGAAGTCACAGAATTGAGGTGTATGAAGTCACAGAATGGAGGTGTGTGAAGTAACAGAATGGATGTTTGTGAAGTAAGAATGAAGGTGTTTGAAGTCATACTGTGGAGGTGTGTGAAGTCACAAAATGGAGGTGTGTGAAGTGAGATTGGAGGAGTGTGAAATCACAGAATGGAGGTGAGTGAAGTCATAGAATGGAGGTATGTGAAGTCATAAAATGGAGGTGTGTGAACTCATAGAATGGAGGTGTGTGAAGTCAAAATGGAGTTGTGTGAAGTCATAGAATGGTGTTTTTTGATGTCAACGAATGGAGGTGTGTGAGGTCATAGAATGGAGGTGTGTGAAGTCAGATTGGAGGTGTGTGAAATCACAGAATGGAGGCGTGTGAAGTCACAGAATGGAGGTGTGTAAACTCAGAATGTAGGTGTGTGAAGCCACAGAATGGAGGTGTGTGAAGTCATACAATGGAAGTGTGTGAAATCATAGAATGGAGGTGTGTGAAGTCACAGAATTGAGGTTGTGAAGTCAGAATGGAGGTGTGTGAAGTCAGAATGGAGGTGAGTGAAGTCATAGAATGGAGGTGTGTGAATTCATAGAATGGAGGTCTGTGAACTCAGAATGGAGGTTTGTGAAGTCATAGAATGGAGGTGTGTGAAGTCATAGAATGGAGGTGTGTGAAGTCATAGGATCGAGGTGAATGAAGTCACAGAATGGAGGTGTGTGAAGTCACAGAATGGAGGTGTGTGAAGTCACAGAATGGAGGTGTGTGAACTCAGAATGTAGGTGTCTGAAGCCACAGAATGGAGGTGTCTGAAGTCATAGAATGGAAGTGTGTGAAATCATAGAAAGGAGGTGTGTGAACTCAGAATGGAGGTGTGTGAAGTCACAGAATGGAGGTTTGTGAAGTCATAGAATGGAGGTGTGTGAAGTCAGAGAATGGATGTTTCTGAAGTAAGAATGAAGGTGTGTGAAGTCATAGAATGGAGATGTGTGAAGTCAAATTGGAGGTGTATGAACTCATAGAATGGAGGTGTGTGAACTCATAGAATGGAGGTTGTGAAGTCATGAAATAGCGGTGTGTAAAGTCAAAGAATGGAGGTGTGTGAAGTGAAATAATAGAGGTGTGTGAACTCACAGAATGAAGGTGGGTGAAGTCATAGATTGGAAGTGTGTGATGGCAAAACGGAGGTGTGTGAAGTCACAGAATGGAGGTGTGTGAAGTCACAGAATGGAGGTGTGTGAAGTGAAACAATAGAGGTGTGTGTAGTCACAGAATGGACATGTGTGAAGTCACAGAATGGAAGGGGGTGAAGTCAAAACGGAGGTGTGTGAAGTCACAGAATGGAGGTGTGTGAAGTCACAGAATGGAAGGGTGTGAAGTCAAAACGGAGGTGTGTGAAGTCACAGAATGGAGGTATGTGAAGTCACAGAATGGAGGTGTGTGAAGTCAAAATGGTGGTGTGTGAAGTCACAGAATGGAGGTGTGTGAAGTCATAGTATGGAGTGTGTGAAGTCATAGAATTGAGGTGTGTGAAGTCACAGAATGGAGGTGTGTGAAGTCATAGAATGGAGTGTGTGAAGTCATAGAATTCAGGTGTGTGAAGTCATAGAATGGAGGTGTGTGAAGTTATAAAATGGAGGTGTGTGAACTCATAGAATGGAGGTGTGTGAAGTCAAAATGGACTTCTGTGAAGTCATAAAATGGTGTTTTTTGATGTCAACGAATGGAGGTTTGTGAAGACATAGAATGGAGGTGTGTGAAGTCAGATTGGAGGTGTGTCAACTCAGAAATGTGGTGTGTGAAGTCATAGAATGGAGGTGTGTGAAGTCATAGAATGGAAGTTTGTGAAATCATAGAATGGAGGTGTGTGAAGTCAAAGAAATGAGGTGTGTGAAGTCAGAATGGAGGTGTGTGAACTCAGAATGGAGGTGTGTGAAGTCACAGATTGGAAGTGTGTGAAGTCATAGAATGGAGGTGTGTGAAATCACAGAATGGAGGTGTGTGAATTCATAGAATGGAGGTGTGTGAAGTCATAGGATCGAGGTGTGTGAAGACACAGAATGGAGGTGTGTGAAGTCACAGAATGGAGGTGTGTGAAGTCACAGAATGGAGGTGTGTGAACTCAGTATAGAGGTGTGTGACGCCACAGAATGGAGGTGTGTGAAGTCATAGAATGGAACTGTGTGAAGTCATAGAATGGAGGTGTGTGAAGGAAGAATGGAGGTGTGTGAAGTCACAGAATGGAGGTGTGTGAATTCAGAATGGAGGTGTGTGAAGTCACAGAATGGAGGTTTGTGAAGTCATAGAATGGAGGTGTGTGAAGTCAGAGAATGGAGGTGTGTGAAGTCAAAGAATAGAGGTGTGTGAAGTGAAACAATAGAGGTGTGTGAAGTCACAGAATGTAGGTGTGTGAGGTCACAGAATGGAAGGGTGTGAAGTCAAAACGGAGGTGTGTGAAGTCACAGAATGGAGGTGTGTGACGTCACAGAATGGACGTGTGTGAAGTCAAAAAGGTGGTGTGTGACGTCACAGAATGGAGGTGTGTGAAGTCATAGAATGGAGTGTGTGAAGTCAGAATGAAGGTGTTTGAAGTCATAGAGTGGAGGTGTGTGAAGTCACAGAATGGAGGTGTGTGAATTCAGAATGGAGGTGTGTGAAGTCACAGAATGGAGGTTTGTGAAGTCATAGAATGGAGGGGTGTGAAGTCACAGAATGGAGGTGTGTGAAGTCATAGAATGGAGGTTTGTGAACTCATAAAATGGAGGTGTGTGAATTCATAGAATGGAGGTGTGTGAAGTCACAATGGAGTTATGTGAAGTCATAGAATGGTTGTTTTTGATGTCAACGAATGGAGGTGTGTGAAATCATAGAATGGATGTGTGTGAAGTCAGATTGGAGGTGTGTGAAATCACAGATTGGAGGTGTGTCAACTCAGAAATGAGGTGTGTGAAGTCATAGAATCGAGGTGTGTGAAGTCATAGAATGGAAGTGTGTGAAATCATAGAATGGAGGTGTGTGAAGTCAAAGAATTGAGGTGTGTGAAGTCAGAATGGATGTGTGTGAAGTCAGAATGGAGGTGTGTGAAGTCATAGAATGGAATTGTGTGAAGTCATAGAATGGAGGTCTGTGAACTCAGAATGGGGGTTTGTGAAGTCATAGAATGGAGGTGTGTGAACTCAGAATGGATGTGTGTGAAGTCACAGAATGGAGGTGTGTGAAGTCATAGAATGGAGGTGTGTGAAATCATAGAATGGAGGTGTGTGAAGTCAAAGAATTGAGGTGTGTGAAGTCAGAATGGATGTGAGTGAAGTCAGAATGGAGGTTTGTGTAGTCATAGAATGGAGGTGTGTGAAGTCAGATTGGAGGTGTGTCAACTCAGAAATGAGGTGTGTGAAGTCATAGAATGGAGGTGTGTGAAGTCATAGAATGGAAGTGTGTGAAATCATAGAATGGAGGTGTGTGAAGTCAAAGAATTGAGGTGTGTGAAGTCAGAAAGGATGTGTGTGAACTCAGAATGGGGGTTTGTGAAGTCATAGAATGGAGGTGTGTGAACTCAGAATGGAGGTGTGTGAAGTCACAGAATGGAGGTGTGTGAAGTCATAGAATGGAGGTGTGTGAAATCACAGAATGGAGGTGTGTGAATTCATAGAATGGAGGTGTGTGAAGTCATAGGTTCGAGGTGTGTGAAGTCACAGAATGGAGGTGTGTGAAGTCACAGAATTGAGGTTGTGAAGTCAGAATGGAGGTGTGTGAAGTCATAGAATGGAAGTGAGTGAATTCATAGAATGGAGGTGTGTGAAGTCATAGAATGGAGGTCTGTGAACTCAGAATGGAGGTTTGTGAAGTAATAGAATGGAGGTGTGTGAACTCAGATTGGAGGTGTGTGAAGTCACAGAATGGAGGTGTGTGAAGTCATAGAATGGAGGTTTGTGAACTCACAGAATGGAGGTGTGTTAATTCATAGAATGGAGGTGTGTGAAGTCATAGGATCGAGGTGTGTGAAGTCACAGAATGGAGGTGTGTGAAGTCACAGAATGGAGGTGTGTGAAGTCACAGAATGGAGGTGTGTGAACTCAGAATGTAGGTGTGTGAAGCCACAGAATGGAGGTGTCTGAAGTCATAGAATGGAAGTGTGTGAAGTCATAGAAAGGACGTGTGTGAACTCAGAATGGAGGTGTGTGAAGTCACAGAATGGATATTTGTGAAGTCATAGAATGGAGGTGTGTGAAGTCAGAGAATGGATGTTTCTGAAGTAAGAATGAAGGTGTGTGCAGTCATAGAAGGGAGATGTATGAAGTCAAATTCGAGGTGTGTGAACTCATAGAATGGAGGTGTGTGAACTCATAGGATGGAGGTTTGTGAAGTCATGGAATGGCGGTATGTGAAGTCAAAGAATGGAGGTGTGTGAAGTGAAAAAATAGAGCTGTGTGAACTCACAGATTGGAGGTGTGTGAAGTCACAGATTGGAAGTGTTTGAAGGCAAAACGGAGGTGTGTGAAGTCACAGAATGGAGGTGTGTGAAGTCAAAAAGGTGGTGTGTGAAGTCACAGAATGGAGGTGTGTGAGGTCATAGAATGGAGGTGTGTGAAATCATAGAATGGAGGTATGTGAAGTCAGAATGGAGGTGTGTGAAGTCACAGAATTGAGGTGTGTGAAGTCAGAGAATGGACGTGTGTGAAGTCAGAATAAAGGTGTGTGAAGTCAGAGAATGGAGGTGTGTGAAGTCACAGAATGGATGTTTGTGAAGTAAGAATGAAGGTGTTTGAAGTCATAGAGTGGAGGTGTGTGAAGTCACAGAATGGAGGTGTGTGAAGTCATAGAATGGAAGTGTGTGAAGTCATAGAATTGAGGTGTGTGAAGTCATAGAATGGAGGTGTGTGAAGTCATAAAATGGAGGTGTGTGAACTCGTAGAATGGAGGTGTGTGAAGTCAAAATGGAGTTCTGTGAAATCATAAAATGGTGTTTATTGATGTCAAGGCATGGAGGTGTGTGCAGTCATACAAGTAGGTGTGTGAAGTCACAGAATGGAGGTGTGTGAAGTCACAGAATGGAGGTTTGTGAAGTCATAGAATGGAGGGGTGTGAAGTCACAGAATGGAGGTGTGTGAAGTCATAGAATGGAGGTTTGTGAACTCATAAAATGGAGGTGTGTGAATTCATAGAATGGAGGTGTGTGAAGTCACAATGGAGTTATGTGAAGTCATAGAATGGTTGTTTTTGATGTCAACGAATGGAGGTGTGTGAAATCATAGAATGGATGTGTGTGAAGTCAGATTGGAGGTGTGTGAAATCACAGATTGGAGGTGTGTCAACTCAGAAATGAGGTGTGTGAAGTCATAGAATCGAGGTGTGTGAAGTCATAGAATGGAAGTGTGTGAAATCATAGAATGGAGGTGTGTGAAGTCAAAGAATTGAGGTGTGTGAAGTCAGAATGGATGTGTGTGAAGTCAGAATGGAGGTGTGTGAAGTCATAGAATGGAATTGTGTGAAGTCATAGAATGGAGGTCTGTGAACTCAGAATGGGGGTTTGTGAAGTCATAGAATGGAGGTGTGTGAACTCAGAATGGATGTGTGTGAAGTCACAGAATGGAGGTGTGTGAAGTCATAGAATGGAGGTGTGTGAAATCATAGAATGGAGGTGTGTGAAGTCAAAGAATTGAGGTGTGTGAAGTCAGAATGGATGTGTGTGAAGTCAGAATGGAGGTTTGTGTAGTCATAGAATGGAGGTGTGTGAAGTCAGATTGGAGGTGTGTCAACTCAGAAATGAGGTGTGTGAAGTCATAGAATGGAGGTGTGTGAAGTCATAGAATGGAAGTGTGTGAAATCATAGAATGGAGGTGTGTGAAGTCAAAGAATTGAGGTGTGTGAAGTCAGAAAGGATGTGTGTGAACTCAGAATGGGGGTTTGTGAAGTCATAGAATGGAGGTGTGTGAACTCAGAATGGAGGTGTGTGAAGTCACAGAATGGAGGTGTGTGAAGTCATAGAATGGAGGTGTGTGAAATCACAGAATGGAGGTGTGTGAATTCATAGAATGGAGGTGTGTGAAGTCATAGGTTCGAGGTGTGTGAAGTCACAGAATGGAGGTGTGTGAAGTCACAGAATTGAGGTTGTGAAGTCAGAATGGAGGTGTGTGAAGTCATAGAATGGAAGTGAGTGAATTCATAGAATGGAGGTGTGTGAAGTCATAGAATGGAGGTCTGTGAACTCAGAATGGAGGTTTGTGAAGTAATAGAATGGAGGTGTGTGAACTCAGAATGGAGGTGTGTGAAGTCACAGAATGGAGGTGTGTGAAGTCATAGAATGGAGGTTTGTGAACTCACAGAATGGAGGTGTGTTAATTCATAGAATGGAGGTGTGTGAAGTCATAGGATCGAGGTGTGTGAAGTCACAGAATGGAGGTGTGTGAAGTCACAGAATGGAGGTGTGTGAAGTCACAGAATGGAGGTGTGTGAACTCAGAATGTAGGTGTGTGAAGCCACAGAATGGAGGTGTCTGAAGTCATAGAATGGAAGTGTGTGAAGTCATAGAAAGGACGTGTGTGAACTCAGAATGGAGGTGTGTGAAGTCACAGAATGGATATTTGTGAAGTCATAGAATGGAGGTGTGTGAAGTCAGAGAATGGATGTTTCTGAAGTAAGAATGAAGGTGTGTGCAGTCATAGAAGGGAGATGTATGAAGTCAAATTCGAGGTGTGTGAACTCATAGAATGGAGGTGTGTGAACTCATAGGATGGAGGTTTGTGAAGTCATGGAATGGCGGTATGTGAAGTCAAAGAATGGAGGTGTGTGAAGTGAAAAAATAGAGCTGTGTGAACTCACAGATTGGAGGTGTGTGAAGTCACAGATTGGAAGTGTTTGAAGGCAAAACGGAGGTGTGTGAAGTCACAGAATGGAGGTGTGTGAAGTCAAAAAGGTGGTGTGTGAAGTCACAGAATGGAGGTGTGTGAGGTCAT
The DNA here is from genome assembly GCA_024803745.1 of Megascapheus bottae. Classification (NCBI taxonomy): domain Eukaryota; kingdom Metazoa; phylum Chordata; class Mammalia; order Rodentia; family Geomyidae; genus Megascapheus; species Megascapheus bottae. The sequence goes on along the minus strand of JANJXV010001503.1, from coordinate 53,865 downwards.
AGAATGGAGGTGTGTGAAATCATAGAATGGAGGTATGTGAAGTCAGAATGGAGGTGTGTGAAGTCACAGAATTGAGGTGTGTGAAGTCAGAGAATGGACGTGTGTGAAGTCAGAATAAAGGTGTGTGAAGTCAGAGAATGGAGGTGTGTGAAGTCACAGAATGGATGTTTGTGAAGTAAGAATGAAGGTGTTTGAAGTCATAGAGTGGAGGTGTGTGAAGTCACAGAATGGAGGTGTGTGAAGTCATAGAATGGAAGTGTGTGAAGTCATAGAATTGAGGTGTGTGAAGTCATAGAATGGAGGTGTGTGAAGTCATAAAATGGAGGTGTGTGAACTCGTAGAATGGAGGTGTGTGAAGTCAAAATGGAGTTCTGTGAAATCATAAAATGGTGTTTATTGATGTCAAGGCATGGAGGTGTGTGCAGTCATACAAGTAGGTGTGTGAAGTCACAGAATGGAGGTGTGTGAAGTCACAGAATGGAGGTGTGTGAACTCAGAATGGAGGTGTGTGAAGCCACAGAATGGAGGTGTGTGAAGTCATAGAATGGAAGTGTGTGAAGTCATAGAATGGAGGTGTGTGAAGGAAGAATGGAGGTGTGTGAAGTCACAGAATGGAGGTGTGTGAATTCAGAATGGAGGTGTGTGAAGTCACAGAATGGAGGTTTGTGAAGTCATAGAATGGAGGTGTGTGAAGTCAGAGAATGGATGTTTCTGAAGTAAGAATGAAGGTGTGTGAAGTCATAGAATGGAGGTGTGTGAAGTCAAATTGGAGGTGTGTGAACTCATAGAATGGAGGTGTGTGAAGTCAAAGAATGGAGGTGTGTGAAGTCAAAGAATGGAGGTGTGTGAACTCATAGAATGGAGGTGTGTGAACTAATAGAATGGAGGTGTGTGAAGTCATGGAATGGAGGTGTGTGAAGTCAAAGAATGGAGGTGTGTGAAGTGAAACAACAGAGGTGTGTGAAGTCACAGAATGGAGCTGTGTGAAGTCACAGAATGGAAGTGTGTGAAGTCAAAACGGAGGTGTGTGAAGTCAGAGAATGGAGGTGTGTGAAGTAAGAGAATGGAGGTGTGTGAACTCGAAAAGTTGGTGTGTAAAGTCACAGAATGGAGGTGTGTGAAGTCATACAATGGAGGTGTCTGAAATCATAGAATGGAGGTGTGTGAAGTCAGAATGGAGGTGTGTGAAGTCACAGAATTGAGGTGTATGAAGTCACAGAATGCAGGTGTGTGAAGTCATACAATGGAAGTGTGTGAAGTCACAGAATGGAGGTGTGTGAAGTCACAGAATGGAGGTGTGTGAAGTCAAAAAGGTGTTGTGTGAAGTCACAGAATGGAGGTGTGTGAGGTCATAGAAAGGAGGTCTGTGAAATCATAGAATGGAGGTATGTGAAGTCAGAATGGAGGTGTGTGAAGTCACAGAATTGAGGTGTGTGAAGTCACAGAATGGACGTGTGTGAAGTCAGAATAAAGGTGTGTAAAGTCAGAGAATGGAGGTGTGTGAAGTCACAGAATGGATGTTTGTGAAGTAAGAATGAAGGTGTTTGAAGTCATAGAGTGGAGGTGTGTGATGTCACAGAATGGAGGTGTGTGAAGTCATAGAATGGAGGGGTGTGAAGTCATAGAATTGAGGTGTGTGAAGTCATAGAATGGAGGTGTGTGAAGTCATAAAATGGAGGTGTGTGAACTCGTAGAATGGAGGTGTGTGAAGTCAAAATGGAGTTCTGTGAAATCATAAAATGGTGTCTATTAATGTCAAGGCATGGAGGTGTGTGCAGTCATACAAGTAGGTGTGTGAAGTCACAGAATGGAGGTGTGTGAAGTCACAGAATGGAGGTGTGTGAACTCAGAATGGAGGTGTGTGAAGCCACAGAATGGAGGTGTGTGAAGTCAAAGAATGGAAGTGTGTGAAGTCATAGAATGGAGGTGTGTGAAGGAAGAATGGAGGTGTGTGAAGTCACAGAATGGAGGTGTGTGAATTCAGAATGGAGGTGTGTGAAGTCACAGAATGGAGGTTTGTGAAGTCATAGAATGTAGGTGTGTGAAGTCAGAGAATGGATGTTTCTGAAGTAAGAATGAAGGTGTGTGAAGTCATAGAATGGACGTGTGTGAAGTCAAATTGGAGGTGTGTGAACTCATAGAATGGAGGTGCGTGAACTAATAGAATGGAGGTGTGTGAAGTCATGGAATGGAGGTGTGTGAAGTCAAAGAATGGAGGTGTGTGAAGTGAAACAACAGAGGTGTGTGAAATCACAGAATGGAGCTGTGTGAAGTCACAGAATGGAAGTGTGTGAAGTCAAAACGGAGGTGTGTGAAGTCAGAGAATGGAGGTGTGTGAAGTAAGAGAATGGAGGTGTGTGAACTCGAAAAGGTGGTGTGTGAAGTCACAGAATGGAGGTGTGTGAAGTCATAGAATGGAGGTGTGTGAAATCATAAAATGGAGGTGTGTGAAGTCAGAATGGAGGTGTGTGAAGTCACAGAATTGAGGTGTATGAAGTCACAGAATGGAGGTGTGTGAAGTCACAGAATGGATGTTTGTGAAGTAAGAATGAAGGTGTTTGAAGTCATACTGTGGAGGTGTGTGAAGTCACAAAATGGAGGTGTGTGAAGTGAGATTGGAGGTGTGTGAAATCACAGAATGGAGGTGTGTGAAGTCATAGAATGGAGGTATGTGAAGTCATAAAATGGAGGTGTGTGAACTCATAGAATGGAGGTGTGTGAAGTCAAAATGGAGTTGTGTGAAGTCATAGAATGGTGTTTTTTGATGTCAACGAATGGAGGTGTGTGAGGTCATAGAATGGAGGTGTGTGAAGTCAGATTGGAGGTGTGTGAAATCACAGAATGGAGGTGTGTGAAGTCACAGAATGGAGGTGTGTAAACTCAGAATGTAGGTGTGTGAAGCCACAGAATGGAGGTGTGTGAAGTCATACAATGGAAGTGTGTGAAATCATAGAATGGAGGTGTGTGAAGTCACAGAATTGAGGTTGTGAAGTCAGAATGGAGGTGTGTGAAGTCAGAATGGAGGTGAGTGAAGTCATAGAATGGAGGTGTGTGAATTCATAGAATGGAGGTCTGTGAACTCAGAATGGAGGTTTGTGAAGTCATAGAATGGAGGTGTGTGAAGTCATAGAATGGAGGTGTGTGAAGTCATAGGATCGAGGTGAATGAAGTCACAGAATGGAGGTGTGTGAAGTCACAGAATGGAGGTGTGTGAAGTCACAGAATGGAGGTGTGTGAACTCAGAATGTAGGTGTCTGAAGCCACAGAATGGAGGTGTGTGAAGTCATAGAATGGAAGTATGTGAAATCATAGAAAGGAGGTGTGTGAACTCAGAATGGAGGTGTGTGAAGTCACAGAATGGAGGTTTGTGAAGTCATAGAATGGAGGTGTGTGAAGTCAGAGAATGGATGTTTCTGAAGTAAGAATGAAGGTGTGTGAAGTCATAGAATGGAGATGTGTGAAGTCAAATTGGAGGTGTATGAACTCATAGAATGGAGGTGTGTGAACTCATAGAATGGAGGTTTGTGAAGTCATGGAATGGCGGTGTGTAAAGTCAAAGAATGGAGGTGTGTGAAGTGAAATAATAGAGGTGTGTGAACTCACAGAATGAAGGTGGGTGAAGTCACAGATTGGAAGTGTGTGATGGCAAAACGGAGGTGTGTGAAGTCACAGAATGGAGGTGTGTGAAGTCACAGAATGGAGGTGTGTGAAGTGAAACAATAGAGGTGTGTGAAGTCACAGAATGGACATGTGTGAAGTCACAGAATGGAAGGGTGTGAAGTCAAAACGGAGGTGTGTGAAGTCACAGAATGGAGGTGTGTGAAGTCACAGAATGGAGGTGTGTGAAGTCAAAATGGTGGTGTGTGAAGTCACAGAATGGAGGTGTGTGAAGTCATAGTATGGAGTGTGTGAAGTCATAGAATGGAGGTGTGTGAAGTCACAGAATGGAGGTGTGTGAAGTCATAGAATGGAGTGTGTGAAGTCATAGAATTGAGGTGTGTGAAGTCATAGAATGGAGGTGTGTGAAGTCATAAAATGGAGGTGTGTGAACTCATAGAATGGAGGTGTGTGAAGTCAAAAAGGTGGTGTGTGAAGTCACAGAATGGAGGTGTGTGAAGTCATAGAATGGAGTGTGTGAAGTCAGAATGAAGGTGTTTGAAGTCATAGAGTGGAGGTGTGTGAAGTCACAGAATGGAGGTGTGTGAAGTCAGATTGGAGGTGTGTCAACTCAGAAATGAGGTGTGTGAAGTCATAGAATGGAGGTGTGTGAAGTCATAGAATGGAAGTGTGTGAAATCATAGAATGGAGGTGTGTGAAGTCAAAGAATTGAGATGTGTGAAGTCAGAATGGAGGTGTGTCAACTCAGAAATGAGGTGTGTGAAGTCATAGAATGGAGGTGTGTGAAGTCATAGAATGGAAGTGTGTGAAATCATAGAATGGAGGTGTGTGAAGTCAAAGAATTGAGGTGTGTGAAGTCAGAATGGAGGTGTGTGAACTCAGAATGGAGGTGTGTGAAGTCACAGATTGGAAGTGTGTGAAGTCATAGAATGGAGGTTTGTGAAATCACAGAATGGAGGTGTGTGAATTCATAGAATGGAGGTGTGTGAAGTCATAGGATCGAGGTGTGTGAAGACACAGAATGGAGGTGTGTGAAGTCACAGAATGGAGGTGTGTGAAGTCACAGAATGGAGGTGTGTGAACTCAGTATAGAGGTGTTTGACACCACAGAATGGAGGTGTGTGAAGTCATAGAATGGAACTGTGTGAAGTCATAGAATGGAGGTGTGTGAAGGAAGAATGGAGGTGTGTGAAGTCACAGAATGGAGGTGTGTGAGTTCAGAATGGAGGTGTGTGAAGTCACAGAATGGAGGTTTGTGAAGTCATAGAATGGAGGTGTGTGAAGTCAGAGAATGGAGGTGTGTGAAGTCAAAGAATAGAGGGGTGTGAAGTGAAAAAATAGAGGTGTGTAAAGTCACAGAATGTAGGTGTGTGAGGTCACAGAATGGAAGGGTGTGAAGTCAAAACGGAGGTGTGTGAAGTCACAGAATGGAGGTGTGTGACGTCAGAGAATGGACGTGTGTGAAGTCAAAAAGGTGGTGTGTGAAGTCACAGAATGGAGGTGTGTGAAGTCATAGAATGGAGTGTGTGAAGTCAGAATGAAGGTGTTTGAAGTCATAGAGTGGAGGTGTGTGAAGTCACAGAATGGAGGTGTGTGAATTCAGAATGGAGGTGTGTGAAGTCACAGAATGGAGGTTTGTGAAGTCATAGGATGGAGGTGTGTGAAGTCACAGAATGGAGGTGTGTGAAGTCATAGAATGGAGGTTTGTGAACTCATAAAATGGAGGTGTGTGAATTCATAGAATGGAGGTGTGTGAAGTCACAATGGAGTTGTGTGAAGTCATAGAATGGTTGTTTTTGATGTCAACGAATGGAGGTGTGTGAAATCATAGAATGGATGTGTGTGAAGTCAGATTGGAGGTGTGTGAAATCACAGATTGGAGGTGTGTGAATTCATAGAATGGAGGTGTGTGAAGTCATAGGATCGAGGTGTGTGAAGTCACAGAATGGAGGTGTGTGAAGTCATAGAATGGAGGTGTGTGAAGTCACAGAATGGAGGTGTGTGAACTCAGAATGGAGGTGTGTGAAGCCACAGAATGGAGGTGTGTGAAGTCATAGAATGGAAGTGTGTGAAGTCATAGAATGGAGGTGTGTGAAGGAAGAATGTAGGTGTGTGAAGTCACAGAATGGAGGTGTGTGAATTCAGAGTGGAGGTGTGTGAAGTCACAGAATGGAGGTTTGTGAAGTCATAGAATGGAGGTGTGTGAAGTCAGAGAATGGATGTTTCTGAAGTAAGAATGAAGGTGTGTGAAGTCATAGAATGGACGTGTGTGAAGTCAAATTGGAGGTGTGTGAACTCATAGAATAGAGGTGTGTGAACTCATAGAATGGAGGTGTGTGAAGTCATGGAATGGAGGTGTGTGAAGTCAAAGAATGGAGGTGTGTGAAGTGAAACAATAGAGGTGTGTGAAGTCACAGAATGGAGGTGTGTGAAGTCCCAGAATGGAAGTGTGTGAAGTCAAAACGGAAGTGTGTGAAGTCACAGAATAGAGGTGTGTGAAGTCACAGAATGGAGGTGTGTGAAGTCAAAAAGGTGGTGTGTGAAGTCACAGAATGGAGGTGTGTGAAGTCATAGAATGGAGGTGTGTGAAATCATAGAATGGTGGTGTGTGAAGTCAGAATGGAGGTGTGTGAAGTCACAGAATTGACGTGTATGAAGTCACAGAATGGAGGTGTGTGAAGTCAGAATGAAGGTGTGTGAAGTCAGAGAATGGAGGTGTGTGAAGTCACAGATTGGATGTTTGTGAAGTACGAATGAAGGTGTTTGAAGCCATAGAGTGGAGGTGTGTGAAGTCACAGAATGGAGGTGTGTGAAGTCATACAATGGAGTGTGTGAAGTCATAGAATTGAGGTGTGTGAAGTCATAGAATGGAGGTGTGTGAAGTCATAAAATGGAGGTGTGTGAACTCATAGAATGGAGGTGTGTGAAGTCAAAATGGAGTTCTGTGAAGTCATAGAATGGTGTTATTTGATGTCAACGAATGGAGGTGTGTGAAGTCATAGAATGGAGGTGTGTGAAATCACAGAATGGAGGTGTGTGAATTCATAGAATGGAGGTGTGTGAAGTCATAGGATCGAGGTGTGTGAAGTCACAGAATGGAGGTGTGTGAAGTCACAGAATGGAGGTGTGTGAAGTCACAGAATGGAGGTGTGTGAACTCAGAATGGAGGTGTGTGAAGCCACAGAATGGAGGTGTGTGAAGTCATAGAATGGAAGTGTGTGAAGTCATAAAATGGAGGTGTGTGAAGGAAGAATGGAGGTGTGTGAAGTCACAGAATTGAGGTGTGTGAATTCAGAATGGAGGTGTGTGAAGTCACAGAATGGAGGTTTGTGAAGTCATAGAATGTAGGTGTGTGAAGTCAGAGAATGGATGTTTGTGAAGTAAGAATGAAGGTGTTTGAAGTCATAGAGTGGAGGTGTGTGAAGTCACAGAATGGAGGTGTGTGAATTCAGAATGGAGTTGTGTGAAGTCACAGAATGGAGGTTTGTGAAGTCATAGAATGGAGGTGTGTGAAGTCAAATTGGAGGTGTGTGAACTCATAGAATAGAGGTGTGTGAACTCATAGAATGGAGGTGTGTGAACTCATAGAATGGAGGTGTGAGAAGTCATGGAATGGAGGTGTGTGAAGTCAAAGAATGGAGGTGTGTGAAGTGAAACAATAGAGGTGTGTGAAGTCACAGAATGGAGGTGTGTGAAGTCAAAGAATGGAAGGGTGTGAAGTCAAAACGGAGGTGTGTGAAGTCACAGAATGGAGGTGTGTGAAGCCACAGAATGGAGGTGTGTGAAGTCAAAATGGTGGTGTGTGAAGTCACAGAATGGAGGTGTGTGAAGTCATAGTATGGAGTGTGTGAAGTCATAGAATTGAGGTGTGTGAAGTCACAGAATGGAGGTGTGTGAAGTCATAGAATGGAGTGTGTGAAGTCATAGAATTGAGGTGTGTGAAGTCATAGAATGGAGGTGTGTGAAGTCATAAAATGGAGGTGTGTGAACTCATAGAATGGAGGTGTGTGAAGTCAGAGAATGGATGTTTCTGAAGTAAGAATGAAGGTGTGTGCAGTCATAGAATGGAGATGTATGAAGTCAAATTCGAGGTGTGTGAACTCATAGAATGGAGGTGTGTGAACTCATAGAATGGAGGTTTGTGAAGTCATGGAATGGCGGTATGTGAAGTCAAAGAATGGAGGTGTGTGAAGTGAAAAAATAGAGCTGTGTGAACTCACAGATTGGAGGTGTGTGAAGTCACAGATTGGAAGTGTTTGAAGGCAAAACGGAGGTGTGTGAAGTCACAGAATGGAGGTGTGTGAAGTCACAGAATGGAGGTGTGTGAGGTCATAGAAAGGAGGTGTGTGAAATCATAGAATGGAGGTATGTGAAGTCAGAATGGAGGTGTGTGAAGTCACAGAATTGAGGTGTGTTAAGTCACAGAATGGAGGTGTGTGAAGTCATGGAATGGAGGTGTGTGAAGTCACAGAATGGATGTTTGTGAAGTAAGAATGAAGGTGTTTGAAGTCATAGAGTGGAGGTGTGTGAAGTCACAGAATGGAGGTGTGTGAATTCAGAATGGAGGTGTGTGAAGTCACAGAATGGAGGTTTGTGAAGTCATAGAATGGAGGTGTGTGAAGTCAAATTGGAGGTGTGTGAACTCATAGAATGGAGGTGTGTGAACTCATAGAATGGAGGTGTGTGAACTCATAGAATGGAGGTGTGTGAAGTCATGGAATGGAGGTGTGTGAAGTCAAAGAATGGAGGTGTGTGAAGTGAAACAATAGAGGTGTGTGAAGTCACAGAATGGAGGTTTGTGAAGTCACAGAATGGAGGTGTGTGAAGTCATAGTATGGAGTGTGTGAAGTCACAGAATTGAGGTGTGTGAAGTCACAGAATGGAGGTGTGTGAAGTCATAGAATGGAGTGTGAGAAGTCATAGAATTGAGGTGTGTGAAGTCATAGAATGGAGGTGTGTGAAGTCATAAAATGGAGGTGTGTGAACTCATAGAATGGAGGTGTGTGAAGTCAAAATGGACTTCTGTGAAGTCATAAAATGGTGTTTTTTGATGTCAACGAATGGAGGTTTGTGAAGTCATAGAATGGAGGTGTGTGAAGTCAGATTGGAGGTGTGTCAACTCAGAAATGAGGTGTGTGAAGTCATAGAATGGAGGTGTGTGAAGTCATAGAATGGAAGTGTGTGAAATCATAGAATGGAGGTGTGTGAAGTCAAAGAATGGAGGTGTGTGAAGTCAAAAAGGTGGTGTGTGAAGTCACAGAATGGAGGTGTGTGAAGTCATAGAATGGAGGTGTGTGAAATCATAGAATGGAGGTGTGTGAAGTCAGAATGGAGGTGTGTGAAGTCACAGAATTGAGGTGTATGAAGTCACAGAATGGAGGTGTGTGAAGTCAGAATGAAGGTGTGTGAGGTCACAGAATGGAGGTGTGTGAAGTCACAGAATGGATGTTTGTGAAGTAAGAATGAAGGTGTTTGAAGCCATAGAGTGGAGGTGTGTGAAGTCACAGAATGGAGGTGTGTGAAGTCATAGAATGGAGTGTGTGAAGTCATAGAATTGAGGTATGTGAAGTCATAGAATGGAGGTGTGTGAAGTCATAAAATGGAGGTGTGTGAACTCATAGAATGGAGGTGTGTGAAGTCAAAATGGAGTTCTGTGAAGTCATGGAATGGTTTTTTTTGATGTCAACGAATGGAGGTGTGTGAAGACATAGAATGGAGGTGTGTGAAGTCAGATTGGAGGTGTGTGAAATCACAAATGGAGGTGTGTGAAGTCACAGAATGGAGGTGTGTAAACTCAGAATGTAGGTGTGTGAAGCCACAGAATGGAGGTGTGTGAAGTCATAGAATGGAAGTGTGTGAAATCATAGAATGGAGGTGTGTGAAGTCACAGAATTGAGGTTGTGAAGTCAGAATGGAGGGGTGTGAAGTCATAGAATGGAAGTGAGTGAATTCATAGAATGGAGGTGTGTGAAGTCATAGAATGGAGGTCTGTGAACTCAGAATGGAGGTTTGTGAAGTAATAGAATAGAGGTGTGTGAACTCAGAATGGAGGTGTGTGAAGTCACAGAATGGAGGTGTGTGAAGTCATAGAATGGAGGTTTGTGAACTCACAGAATGGAGGTGTGTTAATTCATAGAATGGAGGTGTGTGAAGTCAGAGAATGGATGTTTCTGAAGTAAGAATGAAGGTGTGTGCAGTCATAGAATGGAGATGTATGAAGTCAAATTCGAGGTGTGTGAACTCATAGAATGGAGGTGTGTGAACTCATAGGATGGAGGCTTGCGAAGTCATGGAATGGCGGTATGTGAAGTCAAAGAATGGAGGTGTGTGAAGTGAAAAAATAGAGCTGTGTGAACTCACAGATTGGAGGTGTGTGAAGTCACAGATTGGAAGTGTTTGAAGGCAAAACGGAGGTGTGTGAAGTCACAGAATGGAGGTGTGTGAAGTCACAGAATGGAGGTGTGTGAAGTCAAAAAGGTGGTGTGTGAAGTCACAGAATGGAGGTGTGTGAGGTCAAAGAAAGGAGGTGTGTGAAATCATAGAATGGAGGTATGTGAAGTCAGAATGGAGGTGTGTGAAGTCACAGAATTGAGGTGTGTGAAGTCACAGAATGGAGGTGTGTGAAGTCAGAATAAAGGTGTGTGAAGTCACAGAATGGAGGTGTGTGAAGTCACAGAATGGATGTTTGTGAAGTAAGAATGAAGGTGTTTGAAGTCATAGAGTGGAGGTGTGTGAAGTCACAGAATGGAGGTGTGTGAAGTCATAGAATGGAGGTGTGTGAAGTCATAGAATTGAGGTGTGTGAAGTCATAGAATGGAATTGTGTGAAGTCATAAAATGAAGGTGTGTGAACTCATAGAATGGAGGTGTGTGAAGTCAAAATGGAGTTCTATGAAATCATAAAATGGTGTTTTTTGATGTCAACGCATGGAGGTGTGTGCAGTCATACAAGTACGTGTGTGAAGTCACAGAATGGAGGTGTGTGAAGTCACAGAATGGAGGTGTGTGAACTCAGAATGGAGGTGTGTGAAGCCACAGAATGGAGGTGTGTGAAGTCATAGAATGGAAGTGTGTGAAGTCATAGAATGGAGGTGTGTGAAGGAAGAATGGAGGTGTGTGAAGTCACAGAATGGAGGTGTGTGAATTCAGAATGGAGGTGTGTGAAGTCGCAGAATGGAGGTTTGTGAAGTCATAGAATGGAGGTGTGTGAAGTCAGAGAATGGTTGTTTCTGAAGTAAGAATGAAGGTGTGTGAAGTCATAGAATGGAGGTGTGTGAAGTCAAATTGGAGGTGTGTGAACTCATAGAATGGAGGTGTGTGAACTAATAGAATGGAGGTGTGTGAAGTCATGGAATGGAGGTGTGTGAAGTCAAAGAATGGAGGTGTGTGAAGTGAAACAACAGAGGTGTGTGAAATCACAGAATGGAGCTGAGTGAAGTCACAGAATGGAATTGTGTGAAATCAAAACCGAGGTGTGTGAAGTCACAGAATGGAGGTGTGTGAAGTAACAGAATGGAGGTGTGTGAACTCGAAAAGGTGGTGTGTGAAGTCACAGAATGGAGGTGTGTGAAGTCATAGAATGGAGGTGTGTGAAATCATAGAATGGAGGTGTGTGAAGTCAGAATGGAGGTGTGTGAAGTCACAGAATTGAGGTGTATGAAGTCACAGAATGGAGGTGTGTGAAGTCACAGAATGGATGTTTGTGAAGTAAGAATGAAGGTGTTTGAAGTCATACTGTGGAGGTGTGTGAAGTCACAGAATGGAGGTGTGTGAAGTGAGATTGGAGGTGTGTGAAATCACAGAATGGAGGTGTGTGAAGTCATAGAATGGAGGTATGTGAAGTCATAAAATGGAGGTGTGTGAACTCATAGAATGGAGGTGTGTGAAGTCAAAATGGAGTTGTGTGAAGTCATAGAATGGTGTTTTTTGATGTCAACGAATGGAGGTGTGTCAGGTCATAGAATGGAGGTGTGTGAAGTCAGATTGGAGGTGTGTGAAATCACAGAATGGAGGTGTGTGAAGTCACAGAATGGAGGTGTGTAAACTCAGAATGTAGGTGTATGAAGCCACAGAATGGAGGTGTGTGAAGTCATACAATGGAAGTGTGTGAAATCATAGAATGGAGGTGTGTGAAGTCACAGAATTGAGGTTGTGAAGTCAGAATGGAGGTGTGTGAAGACAGAATGGAGGTGAGTGAAGTCATAGAATTGAGGTGTGTGAATTCATAGAATGGAGGTCTGTGAACTCAGAATGGAGGTTTGTGAAGTCATAGAATGGAGGTGTGTGAAGTCATAGAATGGAGGTGTGTGAAGTCATAGGATCGAGGTGAATGAAGTCACAGAATGGAGGTGTGTGAAGTCACAGAATGGAGGTGTGTGAAGTCAGAGAATGGAGGTGTGTGAACTCAGAATGTAGGTGTCTGAAGCCACAGAATGGAGGTGTGTGAAGTCATAGAATGGAAGTGTGTGAAATCATAGAAAGGAGGAGTGTGAACTCAGAATGGAGGTGTGTGAAGTCACAGAATGGAGGTTTGTGAAGTCATAGAATGGAGGTGTGTGAAGTCAGAGAATGGATGTTTCTGAAGTAAGAATGAAGGTGTGTGAAGTCATAGAATGGAGATGTGTGAAGTCAAATTGGAGGTGTGTGAACTCATAGAATGGAGGTGTGTGAACTCATAGAATGGAGGTTTGTGAAGTCATGGAATGGCGGTGTGTAAAGTCAAAAAATGGAGGTGTGTGAAGTGAAATAATAGAGGTGTCTGAACTCACAGAATGGAGGTGGGTGAAGTCACAGATTGGAAGTGTGTGATGGCAAAACGGAGGTGTGTGAAGTCACAAAATGGAGGTGTGTGAAGTCACAGAATGGAGGTGTGTGAAGTGAAACAATAGAGGTTTGTGAAGTCACAGAATGGACATGTGTGAAGTCACAGAATGGAAGGGTGTGAAGTCAAAACGGAGGTGTGTGAAGTCACAGAATGGAGGTGTGTGAAGTCACAGAATGGAAGGGTGTGAAGTCAAAACGGAGGTGTGTGAAGTCACAGAATGGAGGTGTGTGAAGTCACAGAATGGAGGTGTGTGAAGTCAAAATGGTGGTGTGTGAAGTCACAGAATGGAGGTGTGTGAAGTCATAGTATGGAGTGTGTAAAGTCATAGAATTGAGGTGTGTGAAGTCACAGAATGGAGGTGTGTGAAGTCATAGAATGGAGTGTGTGAAGTCATAGAATTGAGGTGTGTGAAGTCATAGAATGGAGGTGTGTGAAGTCATAAAATGGAGGTGTGTGAACTCATAGAATGGAGGTGTGTGAAGTCAGATTGGAGGTGTGTCAACTCAGAAATGAGGTGTGTGAAGTCATAGAATGGAGGTGTGAAGTCATAGAATGGAAGTGTGTGAAATCATAGAATGGAGGTGTGTGAAGTCAAAGAATTGAGGTGTGTGAAGTCAGAATGGATGTGTGTGAACTCAGAATGGGGGTTTGTGAAGTCATAGAATGGAGGTGTGTGAACTCAGAATGGAGGTGTGTGAAGTCACAGAATGGAGGTGTGTGAAGTCATAGAATGGAGGTGTGTGAAATCACAGAATGGAGGTGTGTGAATTCATAGAATGGAGGTGTGTGAAGTCATAAGATCGAGGTGTGTGAAGTCACAGAATGGAGGTGTGTGAAGTCACAGAATGGAGGTGTGTGAAGTCACAGAATGGAGGTGTGTGAACTCAGAATGGAGGTGTGTGAAGCCACAGAATGGAGGTGTGTGAAGTCATAGAATGGAAGTGTGTGAAGTCATAGAATGGAGGTGTGTGAAGGAAGAATGTAGGTGTGTGAAGTCACAGAATGGAGGTGTGTGAATTCCGAGTGGAGGTGTGTGAAGTCACAGAATGGAGGTTTGTGAAGTCATAGAATGGAGGTGTGTGAAGTCAGAGAATGGATGTTTCTGAAGTAAGAATGAAGGTGTGTGACGTCATAGAATGGACGTGTGTGAAGTCAAATTGGAGATGTGTGAACTCATAGAATGGAGATGTGTGAACTCATAAAATGGAGGTGTGTGAAGTCATGGAATGGAGGTGTGTGAAGTCAAAGAATGGAGGTGTGTGAAGTGAAACAATAGAGGTGTGTGAAGTCACAGAATGGAGGTGTGTGAAGTCCCAGAATGGAAGTGTGTGAAGTCAAAACGGAAGTGTGTGAAGTCACAGAATAGAGGTGTGTGAAGTCACAGAATGGAGGTGTGTGAAGTCAAAAAGGTGGTGTGTGAAGTCACAGAATGGAGGTGTGTGAAGTCATAGAATGGAGGTGTGTGAAATCATAGAATGGAGGTGTGTGAAGTCAGAATGGAGGTGTGTGAAGTCACAGAATTGAGGTGTATGAAGTCACAGAATGGAGGTGTGTGAAGTCAGAATGAAGGTGTGTGAAGTCACAGAATGGAGGTGTGTGAAGTCATAGAATGGAGTGTGTGAAGTCATAGAATTGAGGTGTGTGAAGTCATAGAATGGAGGTGTGTGAAGTCATAAAATGGAGGTGTGTGAACTCATAGAATGGAGGTGTGTGAAGTCAAAATGGAGTTCTGTGAAGTCATAGAATGGTGTTTTTTGATGTCAACGAATGGAGGTGTGTGAAGTCATAGAATGGAGGTGTGTGAAGGCAGATTGGAGGTGTGTGAAATCACAGAATGGAGGTGTGTGAAGTCACAGAATGGAGGTGTGTAAACTCAGAATGTAGGTGTGTGAAGCCACAGAATGGAGGTGTGTGAAGTCATAGAATGGAAGTGTGTGAAATCATAGAATGGAGGTGTGTGAAGTCACAGAATTGAGGTTGTGAAGTCAGAATGGAGGTGTGTGAAGTCATAGAATGGAAGTGAGTGAATTCATAGAATGGAGGTGTGTGAAGTCATAGAATGGAGGACTGTGAACTCAGAATGGAGGTTTGTGAAGTAATAGAATGGAGGTGTGTGAACTCAGAATGGAGGTGTGTGAAGTCACAGAATGGAGGTGTGTGAAGTCATAGAATGGAGGTTTGTGAACTCACAGAATGGAGGTGTGTTAATTCATAGAATGGAGGTGTGTGAAGTCATAGGATCGAGGTGTGTGAAGTCACAGAATGGAGGTGTGTGAAGTCACAGAATGGAGGTGTGTGAAGTCACAGAATGGAGGTGTGTGAACTCAGAATGTAGGTGTGTGAAGCCACAGAATGGAGGTGTCTGAAGTCATAGAATGAAAGTGTGTGAAGTCATAGAAAGGAGGTGTGTGAACTCAGAGTGGAGGTGTGTGAAGTCACAGAATGGAGGTTTGTGAAGTCATAGAATGGAGGTGTGTGAAGTCAGAGAATGGATGTTTCTGAAGTAAGAATGAAGGTGTGTGCAGTCATAGAATGGAGATGTATGAAGTCAAATTCGAGGTGTGTGAACTCATAGAATGGAGGTGTGTGAACTCATAGGATGGAGGTTTGTGAAGTCATGGAATGGAAGTGTGTGAAGTCATAAAATGGAGGTGTGTGAACTCACAGAATGGAGGTGTGTGAAGTCAAAAAGGTGGTGTGTGAAGTCACAGAATGGAGGTGTGTGAGGTCATAGAAAGGAGGTGTGTGAAATCATAGAATGGAGGTATGTGAAGTCAGAATGGAGGTGTGTGAAGTCACAGAATTGAGGTGTGTGAAGTCACAGAATGGAGGTGTGTGAAGTCAGAGTGAAGGTGTGTGAAGACACAGAATGGAGGTGTGTGAAGTCACAGAATGGATGTTTGTGAAGTAAGAATGAAGGTGTTTGAAGTCCTAGAGTGGAGGTGTGTGAAGTCACAGAATGGAGGTGTGTGAAGTCATAGAATGGAGGTGTGTGAAGTCATAGAATTGAGGTGTGTGAAGTCATAGAATGGAAGTGTGTGAAGTCATAAAATGGAGGTGTGTGAACTCATAGAATGGAGGTGTGTGAAGTCAAAATGGAGTTCTGTGAAATCATAAAATGGTGTTTTTTGATGTCAACGCATGGAGGTGTGTGCAGTCATACAAGTAGGTGTGTGAAGTCACAGAATGGAGATGTGTGAAGTCACAGAATGGAGGTGTGTGAACTCAGAATGGAGGTGTGTGAAGCCGCAGAATGGAGGTGTGTGAAGTCATAGAATGGAAGTGTGTGAAGTCATAGAATGGAGGTGTGTGAAGGAAGAATGGAGGTGTGTGAAGTCACAGAATGGAGGTGTGTGAATTTAGAATGGAGGTGTGTGAAGTCACAGAATGGAGGTTTGTGAAGTCATAGAATGGAGGTGTGTGAAGTCAGAGAATGGATGTGTCTGAAGTAAGAATGAAGGTGTGTGAAGTCATAGAATGCAGGTGTGTGAAGTCAAATTGGAGGTGTGTGAACGCATAGAATGGTGGTGTGTGAACTAATAGAATGGAGGTGTGTGAAGTCATGGAATGGAGGTGTGTGAAGTCAAAGAATGGAGGTGTGTCAAGTGAAACAATAGAGGTGTGTGAAGTCACAGAATGGAGGTGTGTGAAGTCCCAGAATGGAAGTGTGTGAAGTCAAAACGGAAGTGTGTGAAGTCACAGAATAGAGGTGTGTGAAGTCACAGAATGGAGGTGTGTGAAGTCAAAAAGGTGGTTTGTGAAGTCACAGAATGGAGGTGTGTGAAGTCATAGAATGGAGGAGTGTGAAATCATAGAATGGAGGTGTGTGAAGTCAGAATGGAGGTGTGTGAAGTCACAGAATTGAGGTGTATGAAGTCACAGAATGGAGGTGTGTGAAGTCAGAATGAAGGTGTGTGAAGTCACAGAATGGAGGTGTGTGAAGTCACAGAATGGATGTTTGTGAAGTAAGAATGAAGGTGTTTGAAGCCATAGAGTGGAGGTGTGTGAAGTCACAGAATGGAGGTGTGTGAAGTCATAGAATGGAGTGTGTGAAGTCATAGAATTGAGGTGTGTGAAGTCATAGAATGGAGGTGTGTGAAGTCATAAAATGGAGGTGTGTGAACTCATAGAATGGAGGTGTGTGAAGTCAAAATGGAGTTGTGTGAAGTCATAGAATGGTGTTTTTTGATGTCAACGAATGGAGGTGTGTGAAGTCATAGAATGGAGGTGTGTGAAGTGAGATTGGAGGTGTGTGAAATCACAGAATGGAGGTGTGTGAAGTCACAGAATGGAGGTGTGTAAACTCAGAATGTAGGTGTGTGAAGCCACAGAATGGAGGTGTGTGAAGTCATAGAATGGAAGTGTGTGAAATCATAGAATGGAGGTGTGTGAAGTCACAGAATTGAGGTTGTGAAGTCAGAATGGAGGTGTGTGAAGTCATAGAATGGAAGTGAGTGAATTCATAGAATGGAGGTGTGTGAAGTCATAGAATGGAGGTCTGTGAACTCAGAATGGAGGTTTGTGAAGTAATAGAATGGAGGTGTGTGAACTCAGAATGGAGGTGTGTGAAGTCACAGAATGGAGGTGTGTGAAGTCATAGAATGGAGGTTTGTGAACTCACAGAATGCAGGTGTGTTAATTCATAGAATGGAGGTGTGTGAAGTCATAGGATCGAGGTGTGTGAAGTCACAGAATGGAGGTGTGTGAAGTCACAGAATGGAGGTGTGCGAAGTCACAGAATGGAGGTGCGTGAACTCAGAATGTAGGTGTGTGAAGCCACAGAATGGAGGTGTCTGAAGTCATAGAATGGAAGTGTGTGAAGTCATAGAAAGGAGGTGTGTGATCTCAGAGTGGAGGTGTGTGAAGTCACAGAATGGAGGTTTGTGAAGTCATAGAATGGAGGTGTGTGAAGTCAGAGAATGGATGTTTCTGAAGTAAGAATGAAGGTGTGTGCAGTCATAGAATGGAGATGTATGAAGTCAAATTCGAGGTGTGTGAACTCATAGAATGGAGGTGTGTGAACTCATAGGATGGAGGTTTGTGAAGTCATGGAATGACGGTATGTGAAGTCAAAGAATGGAGGTGTGTGAAGTGAAAAAATAGAGATGTGTGAACTCACAGATTGGAGGTGTGTGAAGTCACAGATTGGAAGTGTTTGAAGGCAAAACGGAGGTGTGTGAAGTCACAGAATGGAGGTGTGTGAAGTCACAGAATGGAGGTGTGTGAAGTCAAAAAGGTGGTGTGTGAAGTCACAGAATGGAGGTGTGTGAGGTCATAGAAAGGAGGTGTGTGAAATCATAGAATGGAGGTATGTGAAGTCAGAAGGGAGGTGTGTGAAGTCACAGAATTGAGGTGTGTGAAGTCACAGAATGGAGGTGTGTGAAGTCAGAATAAAGGTGTGTGAAGTCACAGAATGGAGGTGTGTGAAGTCACAGAATGGATGTTTGTGAAGTAAGAATGAAGGTGTTTGAAGTCATAGAGTGGAGGTGTGTGAAGTCACAGAATGGAGGTGTGTGAAGTCATAGAATGGAGGTGTGTGAAGTCATAGAATTGAGGTGTGTGAAGTCATAGAATGGAAGTGTGTGAAGTCATAAAATGGAGGTGTGTGAACTCATAGAATGGAGGTGTGTGAAGTCAAAATGGAGTTCTGTGAAATCATAAAATGGTGTTTTTTGATGTCAACGCATGGAGCTGTGTGCAGTCATACAAGTAGGTGTGTGAAGTCACAGAATGGAGATGTGTGAAGTCACAGAATGAAGGTGTGTGAACTCAAAATGGAGGTGTGTGAAGCCACAGAATGGAGGTATGTGAAGTCATAGAATGGAAGTGTGTGAAGTCATAGAATGGAGGTGTGTGAAGGAAGAATGGAGGTGTGTGAAGTCACAGAATGGAGGTGTGTGAATTCCGAGTGGAGGTGTGTGAAGTCACAGAATTGAGGTTGTGAAGTCAGAATGGAGGTGTGTGAAGTCACAGAATGGAAGTGAGTGAATTCATAGAATGGAGGTGTGTGAAGTCATAGAATGGAGGTCTGTGAACTCAGAATGGAGGTTTGTGAAGTAATAGAATGGAGGTGTGTGAACTCAGAATGGAGGTGTGTGAAGTCACAGAATGGAGGTGTGTGAAGTCATAGAATGGAGGTTTGTGAACTCACAGAATGGAGGTGTGTGAAGTCACAGAATGGAGGTGTGTGAACTCAGAATGTAGGTGTGTGAAGCCACAGAATGGAGGTGTCTGAAGTCATAGAATGGAAGTGTGTGAAGTCATAGAAAGGAGGTGTGTGAACTCAGAATGGAGGTTTGTGAAGTCACAGAATGGAGGTTTGTGAAGTCATAGAATGGAGGTGTGTGAAGTCAGAGAATGGATGTTTCTGAAGTAAGAATGAAGGTGTGTGCAGTCATAGAATGGAGATGTATGAAGTCAAATTCGAGGTGTGTGAACTCATAGGATGGAGGTTTGTGAAGTCATGGAATGGCGGTATGTGAATTGAAAGAATGGAGGTGTATGAAGTGAAAAAATAGAGCTGTGTGAACTCACAGATTGGAGGTGTGTGAAGTCACAGATTGGAAGTGTTTGAAGGCAAAACGGAGGTGTGTGAAGTCACAGAATGGAGGTGTGTGAAGTCACAGAATGGAGGTGTGTGAAGTCAAAAAGGTGGTGTGTGAAGTCACAGAATGGAGGTGTGTGAGGTCATAGAAAGGAGGTGTGTGAAATCATAGAATGGAGGTATGTGAAGTCAGAATGGAGGTGTGTGAAGTCACAGAATTGAGGTGTGTGAAGTCACAGAATGGAGGTGTGTGAAGTCAGAGTGAAGGTGTGTGAAGACACAGAATGGAGGTGTGTGAAGTCACAGAATGGATGTTTGTGAAGTAAGAATGAAGGTGTTTGAAGTCATAGAGTGGAGGTGTGTGAAGTCACAGAATGGAGGTGTGTGAAGTCATAGAATGGAGGTGTTTGAAGTCATAGAATTGATGTGTGTGAAGTCATAGAATGGAAGTGTGTGAAGTCATAAAATGGAGGTGTGTGAACTCATAGAATGGAGGTGTGTGAAGTCAAAATGGAGTTCTGTGAAATCATAAAATGGTGTTTTTTGATGTCAACGCATGGAGGTGTGTGCAGTCATACAAGTAGGTGTGTGAAGTCACAGAATGGAGATGTGTGAAGTCACAGAATGGAGGTGTGTGAAGTCAGAATGGAGGTGTGTGAAGCCACAGAATGGAGGTGTGTGAAGTCATAGAATGGAAGTGTGTGAAGTCATAGAATGGAGGTGTGTGAAGGAAGAATGGAAGTGTGTGAAGTCACAGAATGGAGGTGTGTGAATTTAGAATGGAGGTGTGTGAAGTCACAGAATGGGGGTTTGTGAAGTCATAGAATGGAGGTGTGTGAAGTCAGAGAATGGATGTTTCTGATGTAAGAATGAAGGTGTGTGAAGTCATAGAATGGAGGTGTGGGAAGTCAAATTGGAGGTGTGTGAACTCATAGAATGGTGGTGTGTGAACTAATAGAATAGAGGTGTGTGAAGTCATGGAATGGAGGTGTGTGAAGTCAAAGAATGGAGGTGTGTGAAGTGAAACAATAGAGGTGAGTGAAGTCACAGAATGGAGGTGTGTGAAGTCCCAGAATGAAAGTGTGTGAAGTCAAAACGGAAGTGTGTGAAGTCACAGAATAGAGGTGTGTGAAGTCACAGAATGGAGATGTGTGAAGTCAAAAAGGTGGTTTGTGAAGTCACAGAATGGAGGTGTGTGAAGTCATAGAATGGAGGTGTGTGAAATCATAGAATGGAGGTGTGTGAAGTCAGAATGGAGGTGTGTGAAGTCACAGAATTTAGGTGTATGAAGTCACAGAGTGGAGGTGTGTGAAGTCAGAATGAAGGTGTGTGAAGTCACAGAATGGAGGTGTGTGAAGTCACAGAATGGATGTTTGTGAAGTAAGAATGAAGGTGTTTGAAGCCATAGAGTGGAGGTGTGTGAAGTCACAGAATGGAGGTGTGTGAAGTCATAGAATGGAGTGTGTGAAGTCATAGAATTGAGGTGTGTGAAGTCATAGAATGGAGGTGTGTGAAGTCATAAAATGGAGGTGTGTGAACTCATAGAATGGAGGTGTGTGAAGTCAAAATGGAGTTCTGTGAAGTCATAGAATGGTGTTTTTTGATGTCAACGAATGGAGGAGTGTGAAGTCATAGAATGGAGGTGTGTGAAGTCAGATTGGAGGTGTGTGAAATCACAGAATGGAGGTGTGTGAAGTCACAGAATGGAGGTGTGTTAACTCAGAATGTAGGTGTGTGAAGCCACAGAATGGAGGTGTGTGAAGTCATAGAATGGAAGTGTGTGAAATCATAGAATGGAGGTGTGTGAAGTCACAGAATTGAGGTTCTGAAGTCAGAATGGAGGTGTGTGAAGTCATAGAATGGAAGTGAGTGAATTCATAGAATGGAGGTGTGTGAAGTCATAGAATGGAGGTCTGTGAACTCAGAATGGAGGTTTGTGA
This sequence comes from Megascapheus bottae, assembly GCA_024803745.1. Classification (NCBI taxonomy): domain Eukaryota; kingdom Metazoa; phylum Chordata; class Mammalia; order Rodentia; family Geomyidae; genus Megascapheus; species Megascapheus bottae. Next base: position 32,940 of record JANJXV010001503.1, on the reverse strand, counting down.
AGTAATAGAATGGAGGTGTGTGAACTCAGAATGGAGGTGTGTGAAGTCACAGAATGGAGGTGTGTGAAGTCATAGAATGGAGGTTTGTGAACTCACAGAATGGAGGTGTGTTAATTCATAGAATGGAGATGTGTGAAGTCATAGGATCGAGGTGTGTGAAGTCACAGAATGGAGGTGTGTGAAGTCACAGAATGGAGATGTGTGAAGTCACAGAATGGAGGTGCGTGAACTCAGAATGTAGGTGTGTGAAGCCACAGAATGGAGGTGTCTGGAGTCATAGAATGGAAGTGTGTGAAGTCATAGAAAGGAGGTGTGTGAACTCAGAGTGGAGGTGTGTGAAGTCACAGAATGGAGGTTTGTGAAGTCATAGAATGGAGGTGTGTGAAGTCAGAGAATGGATGTTTCTGAAGTAAGAATGAAGGTGTGTGCAGTCATAGAATGGAGATGTATGAAGTCAAATTCGAGGTGTGTGAACTCATAGAATGGAGGTGTGTGAACTCATAGGATGGAGGTTTGTGAAGTCATGGAATGGCGGTATGTGAAGTCAAAGAATGGAGGTGTGTGAAGTGAAAAAATAGAGCTGTGTGAACTCACAGATTGGAGGTGTGTGAAGTCACAGATTGGAAGTGTTTGAAGGCCAAACGGAGGTGTGTGAAGTCACAGAATGGAGGTGTGTGAAGTCACAGAATGGAGGTGTGTGAAGTCAAAAAGGTGGTGTGTGAAGTCACAGAATGGAGGTGTGTGAGGTCATAGAAAGGAGGTGTGTGAAATCATAGAATGGAGGTATGTGAAGTCAGAATGGAGGTGTGTGAAGTCACAGAATTGAGGTGTGTGAAGTCACAGAATGGAGGTGTGTGAAGTCAGAATAAAGGTGTGTGAAGTCACAGAATGGAGGTGTGTGAAGTCACAGAATGGATGTTTGTGAAGTAAGAATGAAGGTGTTTGAAGTCATAGAGTGGAGGTGTGTGAAGTCACAGAATGGAGGTGTGTGAAGTCATAGAATGGAGGTGTGTGAATCATAGAATTGAGGTGTGTGAAGTCATAGAATGGAAGTGTGTGAAGTCATAAAATGGAGGTGTGTGAACTCATAGAATGGTGTTTTTTGATGTCAACGCATGGAGGTGTGTGCAGTCATACAAGTAGGTGTGTGAAGTCACAGAATGGAGATGTGTGAAGTCACAGAATGGAGGTGTGTGAACTCAGAATGGAGGTGTGTGAAGCCACAGAATGGAGGTGTGTGAAGTCATAGAATGGAAGTGTGTGAAGTCATAGAATGGAGGTGTGTGAAGGAAGAATGGAGGTGTGTGAAGTCACAGAATGGAGGTGTGTGAATTCAGAATGGAGGTGTGTGAAGTCACAGAATGGAGGTTTGTGAAGACATAGAATGAAGGTGTGTGAAGTCAGAGAATGGATGTTTCTGAAGTAAGAATGAAGGTGTGTGAAGTCATAGAATGGAGGTGTGTGAAGTGAAATTGGAGGTGTGTGAACTCATAGAATGGAGGTGTGTGAACTAATAGAATGGAGGTGTGTGAAGTCATGGAATGGAGGTGTGTGAAGTCAAAGAATGGAGGTGTGTGAAGTGAAACAATAGAGGTGTGTGAAGTCACAGAATGGAGCTGTGTGAAGTCACAGAATGGAGGTGTGTGAACTCAGAATGGAGGTGTGTGAAGCCACAGAATGGAGGTGTGTGAAGTCATAGAATGGAAGTGTGTGAAGTCATAGAATGCAGGTGTGTGAAGGAAGAATGGAGGTGTGTGAAGTCACAGAATGGAGGTGTGTGAATTCAGAATGGAGGTGTGTGAAGTCACAGAATGGAGGTGTGTAAACTCAGAATGTAGGTGTATGAAGCCACAGAATGGAGGTGTGTGAAGTCATACAATGGAAGTGTGTGAAATCATAGAATGGAGGTGTGTGAAGTCACAGAATTGAGGTTGTGAAGTCAGAATGGAGGTGTGTGAAGTCAGAATGGAGGTGAGTGAAGTCATAGAATTGAGGTGTGTGAATTCATAGAATGGAGGTCTGTGAACTCAGAATGGAGGTTTGTGAAGTCATAGAATGGAGGTGTGTGAAGTCATAGAATGGAGGTGTGTGAAGTCATAGGATCGAGGTGAATGAAGTCACAGAATGGAGGTGTGTGAAGTCACAGAATGGAGGTGTGTGAAGTCAGAGAATGGAGGTGTGTGAACTCAGAATGTAGGTGTCTGAAGCCACAGAATGGAGGTGTGTGAAGTCATAGAATGGAAGTGTGTGAAATCATAGAAAGGAGGAGTGTGAACTCAGAATGGAGGTGTGTGAAGTCACAGAATGGAGGTTTGTGAAGTCATAGAATGGAGGTGTGTGAAGTCAGAGAATGGATGTTTCTGAAGTAAGAATGAAGGTGTGTGAAGTCATAGAATGGAGATGTGTGAAGTCAAATTGGAGGTGTGTGAACTCATAGAATGGAGGTGTGTGAACTCATAGAATGGAGGTTTGTGAAGTCATGGAATGGCGGTGTGTAAAGTCAAAAAATGGAGGTGTGTGAAGTGAAATAATAGAGGTGTGTGAACTCACAGAATGGAGGTGGGTGAAGTCACATATTGGAAGTGTGTGATGGCAAAACGGAGGTGTGTGAAGTCACAAAATGGAGGTGTGTGAAGTCACAGAATGGAGGTGTGTGAAGTGAAACAATAGAGGTTTGTGAAGTCACAGAATGGACATGTGTGAAGTCACAGAATGGAAGGGTGTGAAGTCAAACGGAGGTGTGTGAAGTCACAGAATGGAGGTGTGTGAAGTCACAGAATGGAAGGGTGTGAAGTCAAAACGGAGGTGTGTGAAGTCACAGAATGGAGGTGTGTGAAGTCACAGAATGGAGGTGTGTGAAGTCAAAATGGTGGTGTGTGAAGTCACAGAATGGAGGTGTGTGAAGTCATAGTATGGAGTGTGTAAAGTCATAGAATTGAGGTGTGTGAAGTCACAGAATGGAGGTGTGTGAAGTCATAGAATGGAGTGTGTGAAGTCATAGAATTGAGGTGTGTGAAGTCATAGAATGGAGGTGTGTGAAGTCATAAAATGGAGGTGTGTGAACTCATAGAATGGAGGTGTGTGAAGTCAAAATGGACTTCTGTGAAGTCATAAAATGGTGTTTTTTGATGTCAACGAATGGAGGTTTGTGAAGTCATAGAATGGAGGTGTGTGAAGTCAGATTGGAGGTGTGTCAACTCAGAAATGAGGTGTGTGAAGTCATAGAATGGAGGTGTGAAGTCATAGAATGGAAGTGTGTGAAATCATAGAATGGAGGTGTGTGAAGTCAAAGAATTGAGGTGTGTGAAGTCAGAATGGATGTGTGTGAACTCAGAATGGGGGTTTGTGAAGTCATAGAATGGAGGGTGTGTGAACTCAGAATGGAGGTGTGTGAAGTCACAGAATGGAGGTGTGTGAAGTCATAGAATGGAGGTGTGTGAAATCACAGAATGGAGGTGTGTGAATTCATAGAATGGAGGTGTGTGAAGTCATAAGATCGAGGTGTGTGAAGTCACAGAATGGAGGTGTGTGAAGTCACAGAATGGAGGTGTGTGAAGTCACAGAATGGAGGTGTGTGAACTCAGAATGGAGGTGTGTGAAGCCGCAGAATGGAGGTGTGTGAAGTCATAGAATGGAAGTGTGTGAAGTCATAGAATGGAGGTGTGTGAAGGAAGAATGGAGGTGTGTGAAGTCACAGAATGGAGGTGTGTGAACTCAGAGTGGAGGTGTGTGAAGTCACAGAATGGAGGTTTGTGAAGTCATAGAATGGAGGTGTGTGAAGTCAGAGAATGGATGTGTCTGAAGTAAGAATGAAGGTGTGTGAAGTCATAGAATGCAGGTGTGTGAAGTCAAATTGGAGGTGTGTGAACGCATAGAATGGTGGTGTGTGAACTAATAGAATGGAGGTGTGTGAAGTCATGGAATGGAGGTGTGTGAAGTCAAAGAATGGAGGTGTGTGAAGTGAAACAATAGAGGTGTGTGAAGTCACAGAATGGAGGTGTGTGAAGTCCCAGAATGGAAGTGTGTGAAGTCAAAACGGAAGTGTGTGAAGTCACAGAATAGAGGTGTGTGAAGTCACAGAATGGAGGTGTGTGAAGTCAAAAAGGTGGTTTGTGAAGTCACAGAATGGAGGTGTGTGAAGTCATAGAATGGAGGAGTGTGAAATCATAGAATGGAGGTGTGTGAAGTCAGAATGGAGGTGTGTGAAGTCACAGAATTGAGGTGTATGAAGTCACAGAATGGAGGTGTGTGAAGTCAGAATGAAGGTGTGTGAAGTCACAGAATGGAGGTGTGTGAAGTCACAGAATGGATGTTTGTGAAGTAAGAATGAAGGTGTTTGAAGCCATAGAGTGGAGGTGTGTGAAGTCACAGAATGGAGGTGTGTGAAGTCATAGAATGGAGTGTGTGAAGTCATAGAATTGAGGTGTGTGAAGTCATAGAATGGAGGTGTGTGAAGTCATAAAATGGAGGTGTGTGAACTCATAGAATGGAGGTGTGTGAAGTCAAAATGGAGTTGTGTGAAGTCATAGAATGGTGTTTTTGATGTCAACGAATGGAGGTGTGTGAAGTCATAGAATGGAGGTGTGTGAAGTCAGATTGGAGGTGTGTGAACTCAGAGTGGAGGTGTGTGAAGTCACAGAATGGAGGTTTGTGAAGTCATAGAATGGAGGTGTGTGAAGTCAGAGAATGGATGTTTCTGAAGTAAGAATGAAGGTGTGTGCAGTCATAGAATGGAGATGTATGAAGTCAAATTCGAGGTGTGTGAACTCATAGAATGGAGGTGTGTGAACTCATAGGATGGAGGTTTGTGAAGTCATGGAATGGCGGTATGTGAAGTCTAAGAATGGAGGTGTGTGAAGTGAAAAAATAGAGCTGTGTGAACTCACAGATTGGAGGTGTGTGAAGTCACAGATTGGAAGTGTTTGAAGGCAAAACGGAGGTGTGTGAAGTCACAGAATGGAGGTGTGTGAAGTCACAGAATGGAGGTGAGTGAAGTCAAAAAGGTGGTGTGTGAAGTCACAGAATGGAGGTGTGTGAGGTCATAGAAAGGAGGTGTGTGAAATCATAGAATGGAGGTATGTGAAGTCAGAATGGAGGTGTGTGAAGTCACAGAATTGAGGTGTGTGAAGTCACAGAATGGAGGTGTGTGAAGTCAGAGTGAAGGTGTGTGAAGACACAGAATGGAGGTGTGTGAAGTCACAGAATGGATGTTTGTGAAGTAAGAATGAAGGTGTTTGAAGTCCTAGAGTGGAGGTGTGTGAAGTCACAGAATGGAGGTGTGTGAAGTCATAGAATGGAGGTGTGTGAAGTCATAGAATTGAGGTGTGTGAAGTCATAGAATGGAAGTGTGTGAAGTCATAAAATGGAGGTGTGTGAACTCATAGAATGGAGGTGTGTGAAGTCAAAATGGAGTTCTGTGAAATCATAAAATGGTGTTTTTTGATGTCAACGCATGGAGGTTGTGTGCAGTCATACAAGTAGGTGTGTGAAGTCACAGAATGGAGATGTGTGAAGTCACAGAATGGAGGTGTGGGAACTCAGAATGGAGGTGTGTGAAGCCGCAGAATGGAGGTGTGTGAAGTCATAGAATGGAAGTGTGTGAAGTCATAGAATGGAGGTGTGTGAAGGAAGAATGGAGGTGTGTGAAGTCACAGAATGGAGGTGTGTGAATTTAGAATGGAGGTGTGTGAAGTCACAGAATGGAGGTTTGTGAAGTCATAGAATGGAGGTGTGTGAAGTCAGAGAATGGATGTGTCTGAAGTAAGAATGAAGGTGTGTGAAGTCATAGAATGCAGGTGTGTGAAGTCAAATTGGAGGTGTGTGAACGCATAGAATGGTGGTGTGGGAACTAATAGAATGGAGGTGTGTGAAGTCATGGAATTGAGGTGTGTGAAGTCAAAGAATGGAGGTGTGTCAAGTGAAACAATAGAGGTGTGTGAAGTCACAGAATGGAGGTGTGTGAAGTCCCAGAATGGAAGTGTGTGAAGTCAAAACGGAAGTGTGTGAAGTCACAGAATAGAGGTGTGTGAAGTCACAGAATGGAGGTGTGTGAAGTCAAAAAGGTGGTTTGTGAAGTCACAGAATGGAGGTGTGTGAAGTCATAGAATGGAGGAGTGTGAAATCATAGAATGGAGGTGTGTGAAGTCAGAATGGAGGTGTGTGAAGTCACAGAATTGAGGTGTGTGAAGTCACAGAATGGAGGTGTGTGAAGTCACAGAATGGATGTTTGTGAAGTAAGAATGAAGGTGTTTGAAGCCATAGAGTGGAGGTGTGTGAAGTCACAGAATGGAGGTGTGTGAAGTCATAGAATGGAGTGTGTGAAGTCATAGAATTGAGGTGTGTGAAGTCATAGAATGGAGGTGTGTGAAGTCATAAAATGGAGGTGTGTGAACTCATAGAATGGAGGTGTGTGAAGTCAAAATGGAGTTGTGTGAAGTCATAGAATGGTGTTTTTTGATGTCAACGAATGGAGGTGTGTGAAGTCATAGAATGGAGGTGTGTGAAGTGAGATTGGAGGTGTGTGAAATCACAGAATGGAGGTGTGTGAAGTCACAGAATGGAGGTGTGTAAACTCAGAATGTAGGTGTGTGAAGCCACAGAATGGAGGTGTGTGAAGTCATAGAATGGAAGTGTGTGAAATCATAGAATGGAGGTGTGTGAAGTCACAGAATTGAGGTTGTGAAGTCAGAATGGAGGTGTGTGAAGTCATAGAATGGAAGTGAGTGAATTCATAGAATGGAGGTGTGTGAAGTCATAGAATGGAGGTCTGTGAACTCAGAATGGAGGTTTGTGAAGTAATAGAATGGAGGTGTGTGAACTCAGAATGGAGGTGTGTGAAGTCACAGAATGGAGGTGTGTGAAGTCGTAGAATGGAGGTTTGTGAACTCACAGAATGCAGGTGTGTTAATTCATAGAATGGAGGTGTGTGAAGTCATAGGATCGAGGTGTGTGAAGTCACAGAATGGAGGTGTGTGAAGTCACAGAATGGAGGTGTGCGAAGTCACAGAATGGAGGTGCGTGAACTCAGAATGTAGGTGTGTGAAGCCACAGAATGGAGGTGTCTGAAGTCATAGAATGGAAGTGTGTGAAGTCATAGAAAGGAGGTGTGTGAACTCAGAGTGGAGGTGTGTGAAGTCACAGAATGGAGGTTTGTGAAGTCATAGAATGGAGGTGTGTGAAGTCAGAGAATGGATGTTTCTGAAGTAAGAATGAAGGTGTGTGCAGTCATAGAATGGAGATGTATGAAGTCAAATTCGAGGTGTGTGAACTCATAGAATGGAGGTGTGTGAACTCATAGGATGGAGGTTTGTGAAGTCATGGAATGACGGTATGTGAAGTCAAAGAATGGAGGTGTGTGAAGTGAAAAAATAGAGCTGTGTGAACTCAGAGATTGGAGGTGTGTGAAGTCACAGATTGGAAGTGTTTGAAGGCAAAACGGAGGTGTGTGAAGTCACAGAATGGAGGTGTGTGAAGTCACAGAATGGAGGTGTGTGAAGTCAAAAAGGTGGTGTGTGAAGTCACAGAATGGAGGTGTGTGAGGTCATAGAAAGGAGGTGTGTGAAATCATAGAATGGAGGTATGTGAAGTCAGAAGGGAGGTGTGTGAAGTCACAGAATTGAGGTGTGTGAAGTCACAGAATGGAGGTGTGTGAAGTCAGAATAAAGGTGTGTGAAGTCACAGAATGGAGGTGTGTGAAGTCACAGAATGGATGTTTGTGAAGTAAGAATGAAGGTGTTTGAAGTCATAGAGTGGAGGTGTGTGAAGTCACAGAATGGAGGTGTGTGAAGTCATAGAATGGAGGTGTGTGAAGTCATAGAATTGAGGTGTGTGAAGTCATAGAATGGAAGTGTGTGAAGTCATAAAATGGAGGTGTGTGAACTCATAGAATGGAGGTGTGTGAAGTCAAAATGGAGTTCTGTGAAATCATAAAATGGTGTTTTTTGATGTCAACGCATGGAGCTGTGTGCAGTCATACAAGTAGGTGTGTGAAGTCACAGAATGGAGATGTGTGAAGTCACAGAATGGAGGTGTGTGAACTCAAAATGGAGGTGTGTGAAGCCACAGAATGGAGGTATGTGAAGTCATAGAATGGAAGTGTGTGAAGTCATAGAATGGAGGTGTGTGAAGGAAGAATGGAGGTGTGTGAAGTCACAGAATGGAGGTGTGTGAATTCAGAATGGAGGTGTGTGAAGTCACAGAATTGAGGTTGTGAAGTCAGAATGGAGGTGTGTGAAGTCACAGAATGGAAGTGAGTGAATTCATAGAATGGAGGTGTGTGAAGTCATAGAATGGAGGTCTGTGAACTCAGAATGGAGGTTTGTGAAGTAATAGAATGGAGGTGTGTGAACTCAGAATGGAGGTGTGTGAAGTCACAGAATGGAGGTGTGTGAAGTCATAGAATGGAGGTTTGTGAACTCACAGAATGGAGGTGTGTTAATTCATAGAATGGAGGTGTGTGAAGTCATAGGATCGAGGTGTGTGAAGTCACAGAATGGAGGTGTGTGAAGTCACAGAATGGAGGTGTGTGAAGTCACAGAATGGAGGTGTGTGAACTCAGAATGTAGGTGTGTGAAGCCACAGAATGGAGGTGTCTGAAGTCATAGAATGGAAGTGTGTGAAGTCATAGAAAGGAGGTGTGTGAACTCAGAATGGAGGTTTGTGAAGTCACAGAATGGAGGTTTGTGAAGTCATAGAATGGAGGTGTGTGAAGTCAGAGAATGGATGTTTCTGAAGTAAGAATGAAGGTGTGTGCAGTCATAGAATGGAGATGTATGAAGTCAAATTCGAGGTGTGTGAACTCATAGGATGGAGGTTTGTGAAGTCATGGAATGGCGGTATGTGAAGTCAAAGAATGGAGGTGTGTGAAGTGAAAAAATAGAGCTGTGTGAACTCACAGATTGGAGGTGTGTGAAGTCACAGATTGGAAGTGTTTGAAGGCAAAACGGAGGTGTGTGAAGTCACAGAATGGAGGTGTGTGAAGTCACAGAATGGAGGTGTGTGAAGTCAAAAAGGTGGTGTGTGAAGTCACAGAATGGAGGTGTGTGAGGTCATAGAAAGGAGGTGTGTGAAATCATAGAATGGAGGTATGTGAAGTCAGAATGGAGGTGTGTGAAGTCACAGAATTGAGGTGTGTGAAGTCACAGAATGGAGGTGTGTGAAGTCAGAGTGAAGGTGTGTGAAGACACAGAATGGAGGTGTGTGAAGTCACAGAATGGATGTTTGTGAAGTAAGAATGAAGGTGTTTGAAGTCATAGAGTGGAGGTGTGTGAAGTCACAGAATGGAGGTGTGTGAAGTCATAGAATGGAGGTGTTTGAAGTCATAGAATTGATGTGTGTGAAGTCATAGAATGGAAGTGTGTGAAGTCATAAAATGGAGGTGTGTGAACTCATAGAATGGAGGTGTGTGAAGTCAAAATGGAGTTCTGTGAAATCATAAAATGGTGTTTTTTGATGTCAACGCATGGAGGTGTGTGCAGTCATACAAGTAGGTGTGTGAAGTCACAGAATGGAGATGTGTGAAGTCACAGAATGGAGGTGTGTGAAGTCAGAATGGAGGTGTGTGAAGCCACAGAATGGAGGTGTGTGAAGTCATAGAATGGAAGTGTGTGAAGTCATAGAATGGAGGTGTGTGAAGGAAGAATGGAAGTGTGTGAAGTCACAGAATGGAGGTGTGTGAATTTAGAATGGAGGTGTGTGAAGTCACAGAATGGGGGTTTGTGAAGTCATAGAATGGAGGTGTGTGAAGTCAGAGAATGGATGTTTCTGATGTAAGAATGAAGGTATGTGAAGTCATAGAATGGAGGTGTGGGAAGTCAAATTGGAGGTGTGTGAACTCATAGAATGGTGGTGTGTGAACTAATAGAATAGAGGTGTGTGAAGTCATGGAATGGAGGTGTGTGAAGTCAAAGAATGGAGGTGTGTGAAGTGAAACAATAGAGGTGAGTGAAGTCACAGAATGGAGGTGTGTGAAGTCCCAGAATGGAAGTGTGTGAAGTCAAAACGGAAGTGTGTGAAGTCACAGAATAGAGGTGTGTGAAGTCACAGAATGGAGATGTGTGAAGTCAAAAAGGTGGTTTGTGAAGTCACAGAATGGAGGTGTGTGAAGTCATAGAATGGAGGTGTGTGAAATCATAGAATGGAGGTGTGTGAAGTCAGAATGGAGGTGTGTGAAGTCACAGAATTTAGGTGTATGAAGTCACAGAATGGAGGTGTGTGAAGTCAGAATGAAGGTGTGTGAAGTCACAGAATGGAGGTGTGTGAAGTCACAGAATGGATGTTTGTGAAGTAAGAATGAAGGTGTTTGAAGCCATAGAGTGGAGGTGTGTGAAGTCACAGAATGGAGGTGTGTGAAGTCATAGAATGGAGTGTGTGAAGTCATAGAATTGAGGTGTGTGAAGTCATAGAATGGAGGTGTGTGAAGTCATAAAATGGAGGTGTGTGAACTCATAGAATGGAGGTGTGTGAAGTCAAAATGGAGTTCTGTGAAGTCATAGAATGGTGTTTTTTGATGTCAACGAATGGAGGAGTGTGAAGTCATAGAATGGAGGTGTGTGAAGTCAGATTGGAGGTGTGTGAAATCACAGAATGGAGGTGTGTGAAGTCACAGAATGGAGGTGTGTTAACTCAGAATGTAGGTGTGTGAAGCCACAGAATGGAGGTGTGTGAAGTCATAGAATGGAAGTGTGTGAAATCATAGAATGGAGGTGTGTGAAGTCACAGAATTGAGGTTCTGAAGTCAGAATGGAGGTGTGTGAAGTCATAGAATGGAAGTGAGTGAATTCATAGAATGGAGGTGTGTGAAGTCATAGAATGGAGGTCTGTGAACTCAGAATGGAGGTTTGTGAAGTAATAGAATGGAGGTGTGTGAACTCAGAATGGAGGTGTGTGAAGTCACAGAATGGAGGTGTGTGAAGTCATAGAATGGAGGTTTGTGAACTCACAGAATGGAGGTGTGTTAATTCATAGAATGGAGATGTGTGAAGTCATAGGATCGAGGTGTGTGAAGTCACAGAATGGAGGTGTGTGAAGTCACAGAATGGAGATGTGTGAAGTCACAGAATGGAGGTGCGTGAACTCAGAATGTAGGTGTGTGAAGCCACAGAATGGAGGTGTCTGGAGTCATAGAATGGAAGTGTGTGAAGTCATAGAAAGGAGGTGTGTGAACTCAGAGTGGAGGTGTGTGAAGTCACAGAATGGAGGTTTGTGAAGTCATAGAATGGAGGTGTGTGAAGTCAGAGAATGGATGTTTCTGAAGTAAGAATGAAGGTGTGTGCAGTCATAGAATGGAGATGTATGAAGTCAAATTCGAGGTGTCTGAACTCATAGAATGGAGGTGTGTGAACTCATAGGATGGAGGTTTGTGAAGTCATGGAATGGCGGTATGTGAAGTCAAAGAATGGAGGTGTGTGAAGTGAAAAAATAGAGCTGTGTGAACTCACAGATTGGAGGTGTGTGAAGTCACAGATTGGAAGTGTTTGAAGGCCAAACGGAGGTGTGTGAAGTCACAGAATGGAGGTGTGTGAAGTCACAGAATGGAGGTGTGTGAAGTCAAAAAGGTGGTGTGTGAAGTCACAGAATGGAGGTGTGTGAGGTCATAGAAAGGAGGTGTGTGAAATCATAGAATGGAGGTATGTGAAGTCAGAATGGAGGTGTGTGAAGTCACAGAATTGAGGTGTGTGAAGTCACAGAATGGAGGTGTGTGAAGTCAGAATAAAGGTGTGTGAAGTCACAGAATGGAGGTGTGTGAAGTCACAGAATGGATGTTTGTGAAGTAAGAATGAAGGTGTTTGAAGTCATAGAGTGGAGGTGTGTGAAGTCACAGAATGGAGGTGTGTGAAGTCATAGAATGGAGGTGTGTGAATCATAGAATTGAGGTGTGTGAAGTCATAGAATGGAAGTGTGTGAAGTCATAAAATGGAGGTGTGTGAACTCATAGAATGGTGTTTTTTGATGTCAACGCATGGAGGTGTGTGCAGTCATACAAGTAGGTGTGTGAAGTCACAGAATGGAGATGTGTGAAGTCACAGAATGGAGGTGTGTGAACTCAGAATGGAGGTGTGTGAAGCCACAGAATGGAGGTGTGTGAAGTCATAGAATGGAAGTGTGTGAAGTCATAGAATGGAGGTGTGTGAAGGAAGAATGGAGGTGTGTGAAGTCACAGAATGGAGGTGTGTGAATTCAGAATGGAGGTGTGTGAAGTCACAGAATGGAGGTTTGTGAAGTCATAGAATGGAGGTGTGTGAAGTCAGAGAATGGATGTTTCTGAAGTAAGAATGAAGGTGTGTGAAGTCATAGAATGGAGGTGTGTGAAGTGAAATTGGAGGTGTGTGAACTCATAGAATGGAGGTGTGTGAACTAATAGAATGGAGGTGTGTGAAGTCATGGAATGGAGGTGTGTGAAGTCAAAGAATGGAGGTGTGTGAAGTGAAACAATAGAGGTGTGTGAAGTCACAGAATGGAGCTGTGTGAAGTCACAGAATGGAGGTGTGTGAACTCAGAATGGAGGTGTGTGAAGCCACAGAATGGAGGTGTGTGAAGTCAGAGTGAAGGTGTGTGAAGACACAGAATGGAGGTGTGTGAAGTCACAGAATGGATGTTTGTGAAGTAAGAATGAAGGTGTTTGAAGTCATAGAGTGGAGGTGTGTGAAGTCACAGAATGGAGGTGTGTGAAGTCATAGAATGGAGGTGTTTGAAGTCATAGAATTGATGTGTGTGAAGTCATAGAATGGAAGTGTGTGAACTCATAGAATGGAGGTGTGTGAACTCATAGAATGGAGGTGTGTGAAGTCAAAATGGAGTTCTGTGAAATCATAAAATGGTGTTTTTTGATGTCAACGCATGGAGGTGTGTGCAGTCATACAAGTAGGTGTGTGAAGTCACAGAATGGAGATGTGTGAAGTCACAGAATGGAGGTGTGTGAAGTCAGAATGGAGGTGTGTGAAGCCACAGAATGGAGGTGTGTGAAGTCATAGAATGGAAGTGTGTGAAGTCATAGAATGGAGGTGTGTGAAGGAAGAATGGAAGTGTGTGAAGTCACAGAATGGAGGTGTGTGAATTTAGAATGGAGGTGTGTGAAGTCACAGAATGGGGGTTTGTGAAGTCATAGAATGGAGGTGTGTGAAGTCAGAGAATGGATGTTTCTGATGTAAGAATGAAGGTATGTGAAGTCATAGAATGGAGGTGTGGGAAGTCAAATTGGAGGTGTGTGAACTCATAGAATGGTGGTGTGTGAACTAATAGAATAGAGGTGTGTGAAGTCATGGAATGGAGGTGTGTGAAGTCAAAGAATGGAGGTGTGTGAAGTGAAACAATAGAGGTGAGTGAAGTCACAGAATGGAGGTGTGTGAAGTCCCAGAATGGAAGTGTGTGAAGTCAAAACGGAAGTGTGTGAAGTCACAGAATAGAGGTGTGTGAAGTCACAGAATGGAGATGTGTGAAGTCAAAAAGGTGGTTTGTGAAGTCACAGAATGGAGGTGTGTGAAGTCATAGAATGGAGGTGTGTGAAATCATAGAATGGAGGTGTGTGAAGTCAGAATGGAGGTGTGTGAAGTCACAGAATTTAGGTGTATGAAGTCACAGAATGGAGGTGTGTGAAGTCAGAATGAAGGTGTGTGAAGTCACAGAATGGAGGTGTGTGAAGTCACAGAATGGATGTTTGTGAAGTAAGAATGAAGGTGTTTGAAGCCATAGAGTGGAGGTGTGTGAAGTCACAGAATGGAGGTGTGTGAAGTCATAGAATGGAGTGTGTGAAGTCATAGAATTGAGGTGTGTGAAGTCATAGAATGGAGGTGTGTGAAGTCATAAAATGGAGGTGTGTGAACTCATAGAATGGAGGTGTGTGAAGTCAAAATGGAGTTCTGTGAAGTCATAGAATGGTGTTTTTTGATGTCAACGAATGGAGGAGTGTGAAGTCATAGAATGGAGGTGTGTGAAGTCAGATTGGAGGTGTGTGAAATCACAGAATGGAGGTGTGTGAAGTCACAGAATGGAGGTGTGTTAACTCAGAATGTAGGTGTGTGAAGCCACAGAATGGAGGTGTGTGAAGTCATAGAATGGAAGTGTGTGAAATCATAGAATGGAGGTGTGTGAAGTCACAGAATTGAGGTTCTGAAGTCAGAATGGAGGTGTGTGAAGTCATAGAATGGAAGTGAGTGAATTCATAGAATGGAGGTGTGTGAAGTCATAGAATGGAGGTCTGTGAACTCAGAATGGAGGTTTGTGAAGTAATAGAATGGAGGTGTGTGAACTCAGAATGGAGGTGTGTGAAGTCACAGAATGGAGGTGTGTGAAGTCATAGAATGGAGGTTTGTGAACTCACAGAATGGAGGTGTGTTAATTCATAGAATGGAGATGTGTGAAGTCATAGGATCGAGGTGTGTGAAGTCACAGAATGGAGGTGTGTGAAGTCACAGAATGGAGATGTGTGAAGTCACAGAATGGAGGTGCGTGAAATCAGAATGTAGGTGTGTGAAGCCACAGAATGGAGGTGTCTGGAGTCATAGAATGGAAGTGTGTGAAGTCATAGAAAGGAGGTGTGTGAACTCAGAGTGGAGGTGTGTGAAGTCACAGAATGGAGGTTTGTGAAGTCATAGAATGGAGGTGTGTGAAGTCAGAGAATGGATGTTTCTGAAGTAAGAATGAAGGTGTGTGCAGTCATAGAATGGAGATGTATGAAGTCAAATTCGAGGTGTCTGAACTCATAGAATGGAGGTGTGTGAACTCATAGGATGGAGGTTTGTGAAGTCATGGAATGGCGGTATGTGAAGTCAAAGAATGGAGGTGTGTGAAGTGAAAAAATAGAGCTGTGTGAACTCACAGATTGGAGGTGTGTGAAGTCACAGATTGGAAGTGTTTGAAGGCCAAACGGAGGTGTGTGAAGTCACAGAATGGAGGTGTGTGAAGTCACAGAATGGAGGTGTGTGAAGTCAAAAAGGTGGTGTGTGAAGTCACAGAATGGAGGTGTGTGAGGTCATAGAAAGGAGGTGTGTGAAATCATAGAATGGAGGTATGTGAAGTCAGAATGGAGGTGTGTGAAGTCACAGAATTGAGGTGTGTGAAGTCACAGAATGGAGGTGTGTGAAGTCAGAATAAAGGTGTGTGAAGTCACAGAATGGAGGTGTGTGAAGTCACAGAATGGATGTTTGTGAAGTAAGAATGAAGGTGTTTGAAGTCATAGAGTGGAGGTGTGTGAAGTCACAGAATGGAGGTGTGTGAAGTCATAGAATGGAGGTGTGTGAATCATAGAATTGAGGTGTGTGAAGTCATAGAATGGAAGTGTGTGAAGTCATAAAATGGAGGTGTGTGAACTCATAGAATGGTGTTTTTTGATGTCAACGCATGGAGGTGTGTGCAGTCATACAAGTAGGTGTGTGAAGTCACAGAATGGAGATGTGTGAAGTCACAGAATGGAGGTGTGTGAACTCAGAATGGAGGTGTGTGAAGCCACAGAATGGAGGTGTGTGAAGTCATAGAATGGAAGTGTGTGAAGTCATAGAATGGAGGTGTGTGAAGGAAGAATGGAGGTGTGTGAAGTCACAGAATGGAGGTGTGTGAATTCAGAATGGAGGTGTGTGAAGTCACAGAATGGAGGTTTGTGAAGTCATAGAATGGAGGTGTGTGAAGTCAGAGAATGGATGTTTCTGAAGTAAGAATGAAGGTGTGTGAAGTCATAGAATGGAGGTGTGTGAAGTGAAATTGGAGGTGTGTGAACTCATAGAATGGAGGTGTGTGAACTAATAGAATGGAGGTGTGTGAAGTCATGGAATGGAGGTGTGTGAAGTCAAAGAATGGAGGTGTGTGAAGTGAAACAATAGAGGTGTGTGAAGTCACAGAATGGAGCTGTGTGAAGTCACAGAATGGAGGTGTGTGAACTCAGAATGGAGGTGTGTGAAGCCACAGAATGGAGGTGTGTGAAGTCATAGAATGGAAGTGTGTGAAGTCATAGAATGGAGGTGTGTGAAGGAAGAATGGAGGTGTGTGAAGTCACAGAATGGAGGTGTGTGAATTCAGAATGGAGGTGTGTGAAGTCACAGAATGGAGGTTTGTGAAGTCATAGAATGGAGGTGTGTGAAGTCAGAGAATGGATGTTTCTGAAGTAAGAATGAAGGTGTGTGAAGTCATAGAATGGAGGTGTGTGAAGTCAAATTGGAGGTGTGTGAACTCATAGAATGGAGGTGTGTGAACTAATAGAATGGAGGTGTGTGAAGTCATGGAATGGAGGTGTGTGAAGTCAAAGAATGGAGGTGTGTGAAGTGAAACAATAGAGGTGTGTGAAGTCACAGAATGGAGCTGTGTGAAGTCACAGAATGGAAGTGTGTGAAGTCAAAACGGAGGTGTGTGAAGTCACAGAATTGAGGTGTGTGAAGTAACAGAATGGAGGTGTGTGAACTCGAAAAGGTGGTGTGTGAAGTCACAGAATGGAGGTGTGTGAAGTCATAGAATGGAGGTGTGTGAAATCATAGAATGGAGGTGTGTGAAGTCAGAATGGAGGTGTGTGAAGTCACAGAATGGATGTTTGTGAAGTAAGAATGAAGGTGTTTGAAGTCATACTGTGGAGATGTGTGAAGTCACAGAATGGAGGTGTGTGAAGTGAGATTGGAGGTGTGTGAAATCACAGAATGGAGGTGTGTGAAGTCATAGAATGGAGGTATGTGAAGTCATAAAATGGAGGTGTGTGAACTCATAGAATGGAGGTGTGTGAAGTCAAAATGGAGTTGTGTGAAGTCATAGAATGGTGTTTTTTGATGTCAACGAATGGAGGTGTGTGAAGTCATAGAATGGAGGTATGTGAAGTCAGATTGGAGGTGTGTGAAATCACAGAATGGAGGTGTGTGAAGTCATAGGATCGAGGTGTGTGAAGACACAGAGTGGAGGTGTGTGAAGTCACAGAATGGAGGTGTGTGAAGTCACAAAATGGAGGTGTGTGAACTCAGAATACAGGTGTGTGACGCCACAGAATGGAGGTGTGTGAAGTCATACAATGGAAGTGTGTGAAATCATAGAATGGAGGTGTGTGAAGTCACAAAATTGAGGTTGTGAAGTCAGAATGGAGGTGTGTGAAGTCAGAATGGAGGTGAGTGAAGTCATAGAATGGAGGTGTGTGAATTCATAGAATGGAGGTCTGTGAACTCAGAATGGAGGTTTGTGAAGTCATAGAATGGAGGTGTGTGAAGTCATAGAATGGAGGTGTGTGAAGTCATAGGATCGAGGTGAATGAAGTCACAGAATGGAGGTGTGTGAAGTCACAGAATGGAGGTGTGTGAAGTCACAGAATGGAGGTGTGTGAACTCAGAATGTAGGTGTCTGAATCCACAGAATGGAGGTGTGTGAAGTCATAGAATGGAAGTGTGTGAAATCATAGAAAGGAGGTGTGTGAATTCAGAATGGAGGTGTGTGAAGTCACAGAATGGAGGTTTGTGAAGTCATAGAATGGAGGTGTGTGAAGTCAGAGAATGGATGTTTCTGAAGTAAGAATGAAGGTGTGTGAAGTCATAGAATGGAGATGTGTGAAGTCAAATTGGAGGTGTGTGAACTCATAGAATGGAGGTGTGTGAACTCATAGAATGGAGGTTTGTGAAGTCATGGAATGGCGGTGTGTAAAGTCAAAGAATGGAGGTGTGTGAAGTGAAATAATAGAGGTGTGTGAACTCACAGAATGGAGGTGGGTGAAGTCACAGATTGGAAGTGTGTGATGGCAAAACGGAGGTGTGTGAAGTCACAGAATGGAGGTGTGTGAAGTCACAGAATGGAGGTGTGTGAAGTCAAAAAGGTGGTGTGTGAAGTCACAGAATGGAAGTGTGTGAAGTCATAGAATGGAGGTGTGTGAAATCATAGAATGAATGTATGTGAAGTCAGAATGGAGGTGTGTGAAGTCACAGAATTGAGGTGTGTGAAGTCACAGAATGGAGGTGTGTGAAGTCAGAATGAAGGTGTGTGAAGTCACAGAATGGAGGTCTGTGAAGTCACAGAATGGATGTTTGTGAAGTAAGAATGAAGGTGTTTGAAGTCATAGAGTGGAGGTGTGTGAAGTCACAGAATGGAGGTGTGTGAAGTCATAGAATGGAGGTGTGTGAAGTCATAGAATTGAGGTGTGTGAAGTCATAGAATGGAGGTGTGTGAAGTCATAAAATGGAGGTGTGTGAACTCATAGAATGGAGGTGTGTGAAGTCAAAATGGAGTTCTGTGAAATCATAAAATGGTGTTTTTTGATGTCAACGCATGGAGGTGTGTGCAGTCATACAAGTAGGTGTGTGAAGTCACAGAATGGAGATGTGTGAAGTCACAGAATGGAGGTGTGTGAACTCAGAATGGAGGTGTGTGAAGCCACAGAATGGAGGTGTGTGAAGTCATAGAATGGAAGTGTGTGAAGTCATAGAATGGAGGTGTGTGAAGGAAGAATGGAGGTGTGTGAAGTCACAGAATGGAGGTGTGTGAATTCAGAACGGAGGTGTGTGAAGTCACAGAATTGAGGTTGTGAAGTCAGAATGGAGGTGTGTGAAGTCATAGAATGGAAGTGAGTGAATTCATAGAATGGAGGTGTGTGAAGTCATAGAATGGAGGTCTGTGAACTCAGAATGGAGGTTTGTGAAGTAATAGAATGGAGGTGTGTGAACTCACAATGGAGGTGTGTGAAGTCACAGAATGGAGGTGTGTGAAGTCATAGAATGGAGGTTTGTGAACTCACAGAATGGAGGTGTGTTAATTCATAGAATGGAGGTGTGTGAAGTCATAGGATCGAGGTGTGTGAAGTCACAGAATGGAGGTGTGTGAAGTCACAGAATGGAGGTGTGTGAAGTCACAGAATGGAGGTGTGTGAACTCAGAATGTAGGTGTGTGAAGCCACAGAATGGAGGTGTCTGAAGTCATAGAATGGAAGTGTGTGAAGTCATAGAAAGGAGGTGTGTGAACTCAGAATGGAGGTTTGTGAAGTCACAGAATGGAGGTGTGTGAAGTCAGAGAATGGATGTTTCTGAAGTAAGAATGAAGGTGTGTGCAGTCATAGAATGGAGATGTATGAAGTCAAATTCGAGGTGTGTGAACTCATAGGATGGAGGTTTGTGAAGTCATGGAATGGCGGTATGTGAAGTCAAAGAATGGAGGTATGTGAAGTGAAAAAATAGAGCTGTGTGAACTCACAGATTGGAGGTGTGTGAAGTCACAGATTGGAAGTGTTTGAAGGCAAAACGGAGGTGTGTGAAGTCACAGAATGGAGGTGTGTGAAGTCACAGAATGGAGGTGTGTGAAGTCAAAAAGGTGGTGTGTGAAGTCACAGAATGGAGGTGTGTGAGGTCATAGAAAGGAGGTGTGTGAAATCATAGAATGGAGGTATGTGAAGTCAGAATGGAGGTGTGTGAAGTCACAGAATTGAGGTGTGTGAAGTCACAGAATGGAGGTGTGTGAAGTCAGAGTGAAGGTGTGTGAAGACACAGAATGGAGGTGTGTGAAGTCACAGAATGGATGTTTGTGAAGTAAGAATGAAGGTGTTTGAAGTCACAGAGTGGAGGTGTGTGAAGTCACAGAATGGAGGTGTGTGAAGTCATAGAATGGAGGTGTGTGAAGTCATAGAATTGATGTGTGTGAAGTCATAGAATGGAAGTGTGTGAAGTCATAAAATGGAGGTGTGTGAACTCATAGAATGGAGGTGTGTGAAGTCAAAATGGAGTTCTGTGAAATCATAAAATGGTGTTTTTTGATGTCAACGCATGGAGGTGTGTGCAGTCATACAAGTAGGTGTGTGAAGTCACAGAATGGAGATGTGTGAAGTCACAGAATGGAGGTGTGTGAAGCCACAGAATGGAGGTGTGTGAAGTCATAGAATGGAAGTGTGTGAAGTCATAGAATGGAGGTGTGTGAAGGAAGAATGGAAGTGTGTGAAGTCACAGAATGGAGTGTGTGAATTTAGAATGGAGGTGTGTGAAGTCACAGAATGGGGGATTGTGAAGTCATAGAATGGAGGTGTGTGAAGTCAGAGAATGGATGTTTCTGATGTAAGAATGAAGGTGTGTGAAGTCATAGAATGGAGGTGTGGGAAGTCAAATTGGAGGTGTGTGAACTCATAGAATGGTGGTGTGTGAACTAATAGAATGGAGGTGTGTGAAGTCATGGAATGGAGGTGTGTGAAGTCAAAGAATGGAGGTGTGTGAAGTGAAACAATAGAGGTGAGTGAAGTCACAGAATGGAGGTGTGTGAAGTCCCAGAATGGAGGTGTGTGAATTCAGAATGGAGGTGTGTGAAGTCACAGAATGGAGGTTTGTGAAGTCATAGAATGGAGGTGTGTGAAGTCAGAGAATGGATGTTTCTGAAGTAAGAATGAAGGTGTGTGAAGTCATAGAATGGAGGTGTGTGAAGTCAAATTGGAGGTGTGTGAACTCATAGAATGGAGGTGTGTGAAATAATAGAATGGAGGTGTGTGAAGTCATGGAATGGAGGTGTGTGAAGTCAAAGAATGGAGGTGTGTGAAGTGAAACAATAGAGGTGTGTGAAGTCACAGAATGGAGCTGTGTGAAGTCACAGAATGGAAGTGTGTGAAGTCAAAACGGAGGTGTGTGAAGTCACAGAATTGAGGTGTGTGAAGTAACAGAATGGAGGTGTGTGAACTCGAAAAGGTGGTGTGTGAAGTCACAGAATGGAGGTGTGTGAAGTCATAGAATGGAGGTGTGTGAAATCATAGAATGGAGGTGTGTGAAGTCAGAATGGAGGTGTGTGAAGTCACAGAATGGATGTTTGTGAAGTAAGAATGAAGGTGTTTGAAGTCATACTGTGGAGATGTGTGAAGTCACAGAATGGAGGTGTGTGAAGTGAGATTGGAGGTGTGTGAAATCACAGAATGGAGGTGTGTGAAGTCATAGAATGGAGGTATGTGAAGTCATAAAATGGAGGTGTGTGAACTCATAGAATGGAGGTGTGTGAAGTCAAAATGGAGTTGTGTGAAGTCATAGAATGGTGTTTTTTGATGTCAACGAATGGAGGTGTGTGAACTCATAGAATGGAGGTGTGTGAAGTCAGATTGGAGGTGTGTGAAATCACAGAATGGAGGTGTGTGAAGTCATAGGATCGAGGTGTGTGAAGACACAGAGTGGAGGTGTGTGAAGTCACAGAATGGAGGTGTGTGAAGTCACAAAATGGAGGTGTGTGAACTCAGAATACAGGTGTGTGACGCCACAGAATGGAGGTGTGTGAAGTCATACAATGGAAGTGTGTGAAATCATAGAATGGAGGTGTGTGAAGTCACAGAATTGAGGTTGTGAAGTCAGAATGGAGGTGTGTGAAGTCAGAATGGAGGTGAGTGAAGTCATAGAATGGAGGTGTGTGAATTCATAGAATGGAGGTCTGTGAACTCAGAATGGAGGTTTGTGAAGTCATAGAATGGAGGTGTGTGAAGTCATAGAATGGAGGTGTGTGAAGTCATAGGATCGAGGTGAATGAAGTCACAGAATGGAGGTGTGTGAAGTCACAGAATGGAGGTGTGTGAACTCAGAATGTAGGTGTCTGAATCCACAGAATGGAGGTGTGTGAAGTCATAGAATGGAAGTGTGTGAAATCATAGAAAGGAGGTGTGTGAATTCAGAATGGAGGTGTGTGAAGTTACAGAATGGAGGTTTGTGAAGTCATAGAATGGAGGTGTGTGAAGTCAGAGAATGGATGTTTCTGAAGTAAGAATGAAGGTGTGTGAAGTCATAGAATGGAGATGTGTGAAGTCAAATTGGAGGTGTGTGAACTCATAGAATGGAGGTGTGTGAACTCATAGAATGGAGGTTTGTGAAGTCATGGAATGGCGGTGTGTAAAGTCAAAGAATGGAGGTGTGTGAAGTGAAATAATAGAGGTGTGTGAACTCACAGAATGGAGGTGGGTGAAGTCACAGATTGGAAGTGTGTGATGGCAAAACGGAGGTGTGTGAAGTCACAGAATGGAGGTGTGTGAAGTCACAGAATGGAGGTGTGTGAAGTCAAAAAGGTGGTGTGTGAAGTCACAGAATGGAAGTGTGTGAAGTCATAGAATGGAGGTGTGTGAAATCATAGAATGAATGTATGTGAAGTCAGAATGGAGGTGTGTGAAGTCACAGAATTGAGGTGTGTGAAGTCACAGAATGGAGGTGTGTGAAGTCAGAATGAAGGTGTGTGAAGTCACAGAATGGAGGTCTGTGAAGTCACAGAATGGATATTTGTGAAGTAAGAATGAAGGTGTTTGAAGTCATAGAGTGGAGGTGTGTGAAGTCACAGAATGGAGGTGTGTGAAGTCATAGAATGGAGGTGTGTGAAGTCATAGAATTGAGGTGTGTGAAGTCATAGAATGGAAGTGTGTGAAGTCATAAAATGGAGGTGTGTGAACTCATAGAATGGAGGTGTGTGAAGTCAAAATGGAGTTCTGTGAAATCATAAAATGGTGTTTTTTGATGTCAACGCATGGAGGTGTGTGCAGTCATACAAGTAGGTGTGTGAAGTCACAGAATGGAGATGTGTGAAGTCACAGAATGGAGGTGTGTGAACTCAGAATGGAGGTGTGTGAAGCCACAGAATGGAGGTGTGTGAAGTCATAGAATGGAAGTGTGTGAAGTCATAGAATGGACGTGTGTGAAGGAAGAATGGAGGTGTGTGAAGTCACAGAATGGAGGTGTGTGAATTCAGAATGGAGGTGTGTGAAGTCACAGAATTGAGGTTGTGAAGTCAGAATGGAGGTGTGTGAAGTCATAGAATGGAAGTGAGTGAATTCATAGAATGGAGGTGTGTGAAGTCATAGAATGGAGGTCTGTGAACTCAGAATGGAGGTTTGTGAAGTAATAGAATGGAGGTGTGTGAACTCAGAATGGAGGTGTGTGAAGTCACAGAATGGAGGTGTGTGAAGTCATAGAATGGAGGTTTGTGAACTCACAGAATGGAGGTGTGTTAATTCATAGAATGGAGGTGTGTGAAGTCATAGGATCGAGGTGTGTGAAGTCACAGAATGGAGGTGTGTGAAGTCACAGAATGGAGGTGTGTGAAGTCACAGAATGGAGGTGTGTGAACTCAGAATGTAGGTGTGTGAAGCCACAGAATGGAGGTGTCTGAAGTCATAGAATGGAAGTGTGTGAAGTCATAGAAAGGAGGTGTGTGAACTCAGAATGGAGGTTTGTGAAGTCACAGAATGGAGGTTTGTGAAGTCATAGAATGGAGGTGTGTGAAGTCAGAGAATGGATGTTTCTGAAGTAAGAATGAAGGTGTGTGCAGTCATAGAATGGAGATGTATGAAGTCAAATTCGAGGTGTGTGAACTCATAGGATGGAGGTTTGTGAAGTCATGGAATGGCGGTATGTGAAGTCAAAGAATGGAGGTGTGTGAAGTGAAAAAATAGAGCTGTGTGAACTCACAGATTGGAGGTGTGTGAAGTCACAGATTGGAAGTGTTTGAAGGCAAAACGGAGGTGTGTGAAGTCACAGAATGGAGGTGTGTGAAGTCACAGAATGGAGGTGTGTGAAGTCAAAAAGGTGGTGTGTGAAGTCACAGAATGGAGGTGTGTGAGGTCATAGAAAGGAGGTGTGTGAAATCATAGAATGGAGGTATGTGAAGTCAGAATGGAGGTGTGTGAAGTCACAGAATTGAGGTGTGTGAAGTCACAGAATGGAGGTGTGTGAAGTCAGAGTGAAGGTGTGTGAAGACACAGAATGGAGGTGTGTGAAGTCATAGAATGGAGGTGTGTGAAGTCATAGAATTGATGTGTGTGAAGTCACAGAATGGAAGTGTGTGAAGTCATAAAATGGAGGTGTGTGAACTCATAGAATGGAGGTGTGTGAAGTCAAAATGGAGTTCTGTGAAATCATAAAATGGTGTTTTTTGATGTCAACGCATGGAGGTGTGTGCAGTCATACAAGTAGGTGTGTGAAGTCACAGAATGGAGATGTGTGAAGTCACAGAATGGAGGTGTGTGAAATCAGAATGGAGGTGTGTGAAGCCACAGAATGGAGGTGTGTGAAGTCTTAGAATGGAAGTGTGTGAAGTCATAGAATGGAGGTGTGTGAAGGAAGAATGGAAGTGTGTGAAGTCACAGAATGGAGGTGTGTGAATTTAGAATGGAGGTGTGTGAAGTCACAGAATGGGGGTTTGTGAAGTCATAGAATGGAGGTGTGTGAAGTCAGAGAATGGATGTTTCTGATGTAAGAATGAAGGTGTGTGAAGTCATAGAATGGAGGTGTGGGAAGTCAAATTGGAGGTGTGTGAACTCATAGAATGGTGGTGTGTGAACTAATAGAATGGA
Organism: Megascapheus bottae; assembly: GCA_024803745.1. Taxonomy (NCBI): domain Eukaryota; kingdom Metazoa; phylum Chordata; class Mammalia; order Rodentia; family Geomyidae; genus Megascapheus; species Megascapheus bottae. The sequence continues at coordinate 8,714 of JANJXV010001503.1, read as the reverse complement.
GGTGTGTGAAGTCATGGAATGGAGGTGTGTGAAGTCAAAGAATGGAGGTGTGTGAAGTGAAACAATAGAGGTGAGTGAAGTCACAGAATGGAGGTGTGTGAAGTCCCAGAATGGAGGTGTGTGAATTCAGAATGGAGGTGTGTGAAGTCACAGAATGGAGGTTTGTGAAGTCATAGAATGGAGGTGTGTGAAGTCAGAGAATGGATGTTTCTGAAGTAAGAATGAAGGTGTGTGAAGTCATACAATGGAGGTGTGTGAAGTCAAATTGGAGGTGTGTGAACTCATAGAATGGAGGTGTGTGAACTAATAGAATGGAGGTGTGTGAAGTCATGGAATGGAGGTGTGTGAAGTCAAAGAATGGAGGTGTGTGAAGTGAAACAATAGAGGTGTGTGAAGTCACAGAATGGAGGTGTGTGAAGTCACAGAATGGAAGTGTGTGAAGTCAAAACGGAGGTGTGTGAAGTCACAGAATTGAGGTGTGTGAAGTAACAGAATGGAGGTGTGTGAACTCGAAAAGGTGGTGTGTGAAGTCACAGAATGGAGGTGTGTGAAGTCATAGAATGGAGGTGTGTGAAATCATAGAATGGAGGTGTGTGAAGTCAGAATGGAGGTGTGTGAAGTCACAGAATGGATGTTTGTGAAGTAAGAATGAAGGTGTTTGAAGTCATACTGTGGAGATGTGTGAAGTCACAGAATGGAGGTGTGTGAAGTGAGATTGGAGGTGTGTGAAATCACAGAATGGAGGTGTGTGAAGTCATAGAATGGAGGTATGTGAAGTCATAAAATGGAGGTGTGTGAACTCATAGAATGGAGGTGTGTGAAGTCAAAATGGAGTTGTGTGAAGTCATAGAATGGTGTTTTTTGATGTCAACGAATGGAGGTGTGTGAAGTCATAGAATGGAGGTGTGTGAAGTCAGATTGGAGGTGTGTGAAATCACAGAATGGAGGTGTGTGAAGTCATAGGATCGAGGTGTGTGAAGACACAGAGTGGAGGTGTGTGAAGTCACAGAATGGAGGTGTGTGAAGTCACAAAGTGGAGGTGTGTGAACTCAGAATACAGGTGTGTGACGCCACAGAATGGAGGTGTGTGAAGTCATACAATGGAAGTGTGTGAAATCATAGAATGGAGGTGTGTGAAGTCACAGAATTGAGGTTGTGAAGTCAGAATGGAGGTGTGTGAAGTCAGAATGGAGGTGAGTGAAGTCATAGAATGGAGGTGTGTGAATTCATAGAATGGAGGTCTGTGAACTCAGAATGGAGGTTTGTGAAGTCATAGAATGGAGGTGTGTGAAGTCATAGAATGGAGGTGTGTGAAGTCATAGGATCGAGGTGAATGAAGTCACAGAATGGAGGTGTGTGAAGTCACAGAATGGAGGTGTGTGAAGTCACAGAATGGAGGTGTGTGAACTCAGAATGTAGGTGTCTGAATCCACAGAATGGAGGTGTGTGAAGTCATAGAATGGAAGTGCGTGAAATCATAGAAAGGAGGTGTGTGAATTCAGAATGGAGGTGTGTGAAGTCACAGAATGGAGGTTTGTGAAGTCATAGAATGGAGGTGTGTGAAGTCAGAGAATGGATGTTTCTGAAGTAAGAATGAAGGTGTGTGAAGTCATAGAATGGAGATGTGTGAAGTCAAATTGGAGGTGTGTGAACGCTTAGAATGGAGGTTTGTGAAGTCATGGAATGGCGGTGTGTAAAGTCAAAGAATGGAGGTGTGTGAAGTGAAATAATAGAGGTGTGTGAACTCACAGAATGGAGGTGGGTGAAGTCACAGATTGGAAGTGTGTGATGGCAAAACGGAGGTGTGTGAAGTCACAGAATGGAGGTGTGTGAAGTCACAGAATGGAGGTGTGTGAAGTAAAAAAGGTGGTGTGTGAAGTCACAGAATGGAAGTGTGTGAAGTCGTAGAATGGAGGTGTGTGAAATCATAGAATGAATGTATGTGAAGTCAGAATGGAGGTGTGTGAAGTCACAGAATTGAGGTGTGTGAAGTCACAGAATGGAGGTGTGTGAAGTCAGAATGAAGGTGTGTGAAGTCACAGAATGGAGGTCTGTGAAGTCACAGAATGGATGTTTGTGAAGTAAGAATGAAGGTGTTTGAAGTCATAGAGTGGAGGTGTGTGAAGTCACAGAATGGAGGTGTGTGAAGTCATAGAATGGAGGTGTGTGAAGTCATAGAATTGAGGTGTGTGAAGTCATAGAATGGAAGTGTGTGAAGTCATAAAATGGAGGTGTGTGAACTCATAGAATGGAGGTGTGTGAAGTCAAAATGGAGTTCTGTGAAATCATAAAATGGTGTTTTTTGATGTCAACGCATGGAGGTGTGTGCAGTCATACAAGTAGGTGTGTGAAGTCACAGAATGGAGATGTGTGAAGTCACAGAATGGAGGTGTGTGAACTCAGAATGGAGGTGTGTGAATCCACAGAATGGAGGTGTGTGAAGTCATAGAATGGAAGTGTGTGAAGTCATAGAATGGAGGTGTGTGAAGGAAGAATGGAGGTGTGTGAAGTCACAGAATGGAGGTGTGTGAATTCAGAATGGAGGTGTGTGAAGTCACAGAATTGAGGTTGTGAAGTCAGAATGGAGGTGTGTGAAGTCATAGAATGGAAGTGAGTGAATTCATAGAATGGAGGTGTGTGAAGTCATAGAATGGAGGTCTGTGAACTCAGAATGGAGGTTTGTGAAGTAATAGAATGGAGTTGTGTGAACTCAGAATGGAGGTGTGTGAAGTCACAGAATGGAGGTGTGTGAAGTCATAGAATGGAGGTTTGTGAACTCACAGAATGGAGGTGTGTTAATTCATAGAATGGAGGTGTGTGAAGTCATAGGATCGAGGTGTGTGAAGTCACAGAATGGAGGTGTGTGAAGTCACAGAATGGAGGTGTGTGAAGTCACAGAATGGAGGTGTGTGAACTCAGAATGTAGGTGTGTGAAGCCACAGAATGGAGGTGTCTGAAGTCATAGAATGGAAGTGTGTGAAGTCATAGAAAGGAGGTGTGTGAACTCAGAATGGAGGTTTGTGAAGTCACAGAATGGAGGTTTGTGAAGTCATAGAATGGAGGTGTGTGAAGTCAGAGAATGGATGTTTCTGAAGTAAGAATGAAGGTGTGTGCAGTCATAGAATGGAGATGTATGAAGTCAAATTCGAGGTGTGTGAACTCATAGGAAGGAGGTTTGTGAAGTCATGGAATGGCGGTATGTGAAGTCAAAGAATGGAGGTGTGTGAAGTGAAAAAATAGAGCTGTGTGAACTCACAGATTGGAGGTGTGTGAAGTCACAGATTGGAAGTGTTTGAAGGCAAAACGGAGGTGTGTGAAGTCACAGAATGGAGGTGTGTGAAGTCACAGAATGGAGGTGTGTGAAGTCAAAAAGGTGGTGTGTGAAGTCACAGAATCGAGGTGTGTGAGGTCATAGAAAGGAGGTGTGTGAAATCATAGAATGGAGGTATGTGAAGTCAGAATGGAGGTGTGTGAAGTCACAGAATTGAGGTGTGTGAAGTCACAGAATGGAGGTGTGTGAAGTCAGAGTGAAGGTGTGTGAAGACACAGAATGGAGGTGTGTGAAGTCACAGAATGGATGTTTGTGAAGTAAGAATGAAGGTGTTTGAAGTCATAGAGTGGAGGTGTGTGAAGTCACAGAATGGAGGTGTGTGAAGTCATAGAATGGAGGTGTGTGAAGTGATAGAATTGATGTGTGTGAAGTCATAGAATGGAAGTGTGTGAAGTCATAAAATGGAGGTGTGTGAACTCATAGAATGGAGGTGTGTGAAGTCAAAATGGAGTTCTGTGAAATCATAAAATGGTGTTTTTTGATGTCAACGCATGGAGGTGTGTGCAGTCATACAAGTAGGTGTGTGAAGTCACAGAATGGAGATGTGTGAAGTCACAGAATGGAGGTGTGTGAAATCAGAATGGAGGTGTGTGAAGCCACAGAATGGAGGTGTGTGAAGTCATAGAATGGAAGTGTGTGAAGTCATAGAATGGAGGTGTGTGAAGGAAGAATGGAAGTGTGTGAAGTCACAGAATGGAGGTGTGTGAATTTAGAATGGAGGTGTGTGAAGTCACAGAATGGGGGTTTGTTAAGTCATAGAATGGAGGTGTGTGAAGTCAGAGAATGGATGTGTCTGATGTAAGAATGAAGGTGTGTGAAGTCATAGAATGGAGGTGTGGGAAGTCAAATTGGAGGTGTGTGAACTCATAGAATGGTGGTGTGTGAACTAATAGAATGGAGGTGTGTGAAGTCATGGAATGGAGGTGTGTGAAGTCAAAGAATGGAGGTGTGTGAAGTGAAACAATAGAGGTGAGTGAAGTCACAGAATGGAGGTGTGTGAAGTCCCAGAATGGAAGTGTGTGAAGTCAAAACGGAAGTGTGTGAAGTCACAGAATAGAGGTGTGTGAAGTCACAGAATGGAGATGTGTGAAGTCAAAAAGGTGGTTTGTGAAGTCACAGAATTTAGGTGTATGAAGTCACAGAATGGAGGTGTGTGAAGTCAGAATGAAGGTGTGTGAAGTCACAGAATGGAGGTGTGTGAAGTCACAGAATGGATGTTTGTGAAGTAAGAATGAAGGTGTTTGAAGCCATAGAGTGGAGGTGTGTGAAGTCACAGAATGGAGGTGTGTGAAGTCATTGAATGGAGTGTGTGAAGTCATAGAATTGAGGTGTGTGAAGTCATAGAATGGAGGTGTGTGAAGTCATAAAATGGAGGTGTGTGAACTCATAGAATGGAGGTGTGTGAAGTCAAAATGGAGTTCTGTGAAGTCATAGAATGGTGTTTTTTGATGTCAACGAATGGAGGAGTGTGAAGTCATAGAATGGAGGTGTGTGAAGTCAGATTGGAGGTGTGTGAAATCACAGAATGGAGGTATGTGAAGTCACAGAATGGAGGTGTGTAAACTCAGAATGTAGGTGTGTGAAGCCACAGAATGGAGGTGTGTGAAGTCATAGAATGGAAGTGTGTGAAATCATAGAATGGAGGTGTGTGAAGTCACAGAATTGAGGTTCTGAAATCAGAATGGAGGTGTGTGAAGTCATAGAATGGAAGTGAGTGAATTCATAGAATGGAGGTGTGTGAAGTCATAGAATGGAGGTCTGTGAACTCAGAATGTAGGTGTCTGAATCCACAGAATGGAGGTGTGTGAAGTCATAAATGGAAGTGTGTGAAATCATAGAAAGGAGGTGTGTGAATTCAGAATGGAGGTGTGTGAAGTCACAGAATGGAGGTTTGTGAAGTCATAGAATGGAGGTGTGTGAAGTCAGAGAATGGATGTTTCTGAAGTAAGAATGAAGGTGTGTGAAGTCATAGAATGGAGATGTGTGAAGTCAAATTGGAGGTGTGTGAACTCATAGAATGGAGGTGTGTGAACTCATAGAATGGAGGTTTGTGAAGTCATGGAATGGCGGTGTGTAAAGTCAAAGAATGGAGGTGTGTGAAGTGAAATAATAGAGGTGTGTGAACTCACAGAATGGAGGTGGGTGAAGTCACAGATTGGAAGTGTGTGATGGCAAAACGGAGGTGTGTGAAGTCACAGAATGGAGGTGTGTGAAGTCACAGAATGGAGGTGTGTGAAGTCAAAAAGGTGGTGTGTGAAGTCACAGAATGGAAGTGTGTGAAGTCATAGAATGGAGGTGTGTGAAATCATAGAATGAATGTATGTGAAGTCAGAATGGAGGTGTGTGAAGTCACAGAATTGAGGTGTGTGAAGTCACAGAATGGAGGTGTGTGAAGTCAGAATGAATGTGTGTGAAGTCACAGAATGGAGGTCTGTGAAGTCACAGAATGGATGTTTGTGAAGTAAGAATGAAGGTGTTTGAAGTCATAGAGTGGAGGTGTGTGAAGTCACAGAATGGAGGTGTGTGAAGTCATAGAATGGAGGTGTGTGAAGTCATAGAATTGAGGTGTGTGAAGTCATAGAATGGAAGTGTGTGAAGTCATAAAATGGAGGTGTGTGAACTCATAGAATGGAGGTGTGTGAAGTCAAAATGGAGTTCTGTGAAATCATAAAATGGTGTTTTTTGATGTCAACGCATGGAGGTGTGTGCAGTCATACAAGTAGGTGTGTGAAGTCACAGAATGGAGATGTGTGAAGTCACAGAATGGAGGTGTGTGAACTCAGAATGGAGGTGTGTGAAGCCACAGAATGGAGGTGTGTGAAGTCATAGAATGGAAGTGTGTGAAGTCATAGAATGGAGGTGTGTGAAGGAAGAATGGAGGTGTGTGAAGTCACAGAATGGAGGTGTGTGAATTCAGAATGGAGGTGTGTGAAGTCACAGAATTGAGGTTGTGAAGTCAGAATGGAGGTGTGTGAAGTCATAGAATGGAAGGGAGTGAATTCATAGAATGGAGGTGTGTGAAGTCATAGAATGGAGGTCTGTGAACTCAGAATGGAGGTTTGTGAAGTAATAGAATGGAGGTGTGTGAACTCAGAATGGAGGTGTGTGAAGTCACAGAATGGAGGTGTGTGAAGTCATAGAATGGAGGTTTGTGAACTCACAGAATGGAGGTGTGTTAATTCATAGAATGGAGGTGTGTGAAGTCATAGGATCGAGGTGTGTGAAGTCACAGAATGGAGGTGTGTGAAGTCACAGAATGGAGGTGTGTGAAGTCACAGAATGGAGGTGTGTGAACTCAGAATGTAGGTGTGTGAAGCCACAGAATGGAGGTGTCTGAAGTCATAGAATGGAAGTGTGTGAAGTCATAGAAAGGAGGTGTGTGAACTCAGAATGGAGGTTTGTGAAGTCACAGAATGGAGGTTTGTGAAGTCATAGAATGGAGGTGTGTGAAGTCAGAGAATGGATGTTTCTGAAGTAAGAATGAAGGTGTGTGCAGTCATAGAATGGAGATGTATGAAGTCAAATTCGAGGTGTGTGAACTCATAGAATGGAGGTGTGTGAACTCATAGGAAGGAGGTTTGTGAAGTCATGGAATGGCGGTATGTGAAGTCAAAGAATGGAGGTGTCTGAAGTGAAAAAATAGAGCTGTGTGAACTCACAGATTGGAGGTGTGTGAAGTCACAGATTGGAAGTGTTTGAAGGCAAAACGGAGGTGTGTGAAGTCACAGAATGGAGGTGTGTGAAGTCACAGAATGGAGGTGTGTGAAGTCAAAAAGGTGGTGTGTGAAGTCACAGAATGGAGGTGTGTGAGGTCATAGAAAGGAGGTGTGTGAAATCATAGAATGGAGGTATGTGAAGTCAGAATGGAGGTGTGTGAAGTCACAGAATTGAGGTGTGTGAAGTCACAGAATGGAGGTGTGTGAAGTCAGAGTGAAGGTGTGTGAAGACACAGAATGGAGGTGTGTGAAGTCACAGAATGGATGTTTGTGAAGTAAGAATGAAGGTGTTTGAAGTCATAGAGTGGAGGTGTGTGAAGTCACAGAATGGAGGTGTGTGAAGTCATAGAATGGAGGTGTGTGAAGTCATAGAATTGATGTGTGTGAAGTCATAGAATGGAAGTGTGTGAAGTCATAAAATGGAGGTGTGTGAACTCAGAGAATGGAGGTGTGTGAAGTCAAAATGGAGTTCTGTGAAATCATAAAATGGTGTTTTTGATGTCAAGGCATGGAGGTGTGTGCAGTCATACAAGTAGGTGTGTGAAGTCACAGAAGGGAGATGTGTGAAGTCACAGAATGGAGGTGTGTGAAATCAGAATGGAGGTGTGTGAAGCCACAGAATGGAGGTGTGTGAAGTCATAGAATGGAAGTGTGTGAAGTCATAGAATGGAGGTGTGTGAAGGAAGAATGGAAGTGTGTGAAGTCACAGAATGGAGGTGTGTGAATTTAGAATGGAGGTGTGTGAAGTCACAGAATGGGGGTTTGTGAAGTCATAGAATGGAGGTGTGTGAAGTCAGAGAATGGATGTTTCTGATGTAAGAATGAAGGTGTGTGAAGTCATAGAATGGAGGTGTGGGAAGTCAAATTGGAGGTGTGTGAACTCATAGAATGGTGGTGTGTGAACTAATAGAATGGAGGTGTGTGAAGTCATGGAATGGAGGTGTGTGAAGTCAAAGAATGGAGGTGTGTGAAGTGAAACAATAGAGGTGAGTGAAGTCACAGAATGGAGGTGTGTGAAGTCCCAGAATGGAAGTGTGTGAAGTAAAAACGGAAGTGTGTGAAGTCACAGAATAGAGGTGTGTGAAGTCACAGAATGGAGATGTGTGAAGTCAAAAAGGTGGTTTGTGAAGTCACAGAATGGAGGTGTGTGAAGTCATAGAATGGAGGTGTGTGAAATCATAGAATGGAAGTGTGTAGTGTCAGAATGGAGGTGTGTGAAGTCACAGAATTTAGGTGTATGAAGTCACAGAATGGAGGTGTGTGAAGTCAGAATGAAGGTGTGTGAAGTCACAGAATGGAGGTGTGTGAAGTCACAGAATGGATGTTTGTGAAGTAAGAATGAAGGTGTTTGAAGCCATAGAGTGGAGGTGTGTGAAGTCACAGAATGGAGGTGTGTGAAGTCATAGAATGGAGTGTGTGAAGTCATAGAATTGAGGTGTGTGAAGTCATAGAATGGAGGTGTGTGAAGTCATAAAATGGAGGTGTGTGAACTCATAGAATGGAGGTGTGTGAAGTCAAAATGGAGTTCTGTGAAGTCATAGAATGGTGTTTTTTGATGTCAACGAATGGAGGAGTGTGAAGTCATAGAATGGAGGTGTGTGAAGTCAGATTGGAGGTGTGTGAAATCACAGAATGGAGGTGTGTGAAGTCACAGAATGGAGGTGTGT